>LPNX010685471.1:12494-25592 GCA_001517045.1 Pseudotsuga menziesii
ATTTAAATTGCTGTATTGTGATAGTATTTGTAAAGGGCTCTTTTTCTGCCCACCTATCCAAAAAATAGTGTTTTAAAGGCCTTAAAAGTGGGGATATATCTTGTTGGTAAGTCCTTGAACCATTGTTTTTCCCCTCCATACAAACTCTGAGCAAACAATCTCATCTTTGCATCATCATGACCAACCTCCTCCAGATCAATGAAATCCTCAAACCTATCCATATGTTGTCTTGTTGTAAATATTCTCTCCCCATCATATAAGGAAATTATGTGTGAGTAATTTAAAGGTAGTTCATGCAAAACAGTTGGAAAAGCCAAGGGTGCAAACTTAACTGCCATTTGTTTGGGTAGGTTTAGTATAATAGGTGGGTTTTGCATTATAGGAGGGTTGTGAGGAGCACTGTGAACAGGGCTTGAAATATGCTGCTAGTAAGTTTGAAAAATAAGACTTCTTTCTTCAACTTTTAGAGGGTTTTCTAAATTCAACCACAGGGAGTCTAAGAGATATGACTCAAATCTATTTGGATTAATCTCTATATGTTTTGATTATGAATTAGATTTATATATTAACAAATATTTCCCAACATTCAATCCGAAATTTAAATATTGAAAACTATAAAAATCTTCTTGAATTAAAGACCTTTCAGTTTGAGAAGTGTTAGCTTTATTTTTTCCAATCCTATGTCTAAACAAGTTTTCTGGGTTTTCCACACTTTGTAAAATTGAACAGTATTATGATTACCTTGTGTGTGTGCTCTCCTGGAAGCCAGGATGCCTTTTGAAATCTTTCTCAAAATGAATGTGGAGTCGCTAGGGAAAATGCACAACCTTTTTTCAAATGTAGAAATCTATGTTTTCCCACAGAAATCCTTTCTTTCGTGGAATCTTGTAGTCTTTCTCATCTCTTTGAGGTCTGATTTGAACTATCTTTCCTCGGAAATGGCACCAATATGTTATCACTCAAAATATACCTTAGGTTGTGGAAGAAAATATTAAGGTAACCACAGAACCACTTTAGGAAAGAAATTCGACTAAGTTTCTTTCCGAAGAGGGATCTCTCAATGATTTAATAAGGGAAAGAAACTTAGGGAAAGTAAACATTGGGTTATGGAGTCAAAATATATATTATCAATCACAAAGTTGTGTGCACGGAAATTTTAACAAAGGAAAGATAGTTATTCAATTACAACCAAAATGCTTGAGTTTGGTGTAAAAGAGGGAATAATGAACAGTCCATTAACATGGCCATCTATTAGAGATATATCCATTGCTAACTTTAGAGGAAACGTTTGGTGAATATCTGAAACAATAGTCAGAGCATATAAATATGAATTTTGAACCATTACAGACTCATTTCAGATATGAAAGAATACATAATGAAAGGAAATAACACAAAAAACATTCACAATAAGAAGGGAAATACAGAATGTAATCATAAACAACACATGAATCTCTAAAGAAAAGGCCAACTTCAGCTTTGTAATTTATTAAGATAAATCTCAAAATACACAAGACATTTATCACGGGTTCCAACCCTTTTTCCATAATATTCAGAGGTACTTATACAATTGCTCCATGAGTTGAAATAAAACTAAATGCTAAAAATAGGCATAACTTCCTTTACATGTGTCATTTGACACTTATTAACTACTAACAACTTCTAGAAAATAAACAAATTCCAAATCACTACTATTCAATGTTCAATTCTTCATGGGTTCTCCCAAACTTTTCTATTGTATTCCATTGGTCTATCGACAACAGTTCCAAAGTGGATATCTCCTTTTCCAACACGTGCAATTCTATATGATCCCTTTAAGAATAATTATGTACAGATGCGTACATGCTTCTTTAAAAGCGAAAACTATTTCAAATTCATCAGCCACTTTGTCAACAACCATGTTTCCAAACAACGATTGGTTCATATCAGTGAAATTGGTGTGATCCAATCTGCATTGAATCAACCTTTCTTGTTACTCCTTCTAATTCAACATTGTGCCATTTTCTTCCCAAAAGAATAGGAGTCCTTTCTTAAATAAAAGATCAAACATATCTCTAAAGAGATTCAATTGATGTGCCATGATATCAATTTTGGCCTAAACTGTGTCTAAATGATGATATTTGTTCACTGCCTTCCTGGCCCAATTTATAATTGTGTTTTTGTCCTTGATATTTGCATTTTTCAAATTATCCTGTGTCAATCCATTCAAAAAGTTGATCGCATTATTGGCATAATCCACTGGATTTTTATTTAATTTCTCCCCGGCCGATGTCATAATTTTCCTAGATGACTGAATCACAACCTCTTTATCCAATACATAGTCAAGGTAGGGTCTAAATTTTCTTGCTTCTGCAATGATAACACCCCAAATGATATGTTTTCCCCCCTGCATTGATGATTGACATGTTACATGTTTCATGAGCTTGTCACTTTTATTTTTTAATCATTTTCACTTAGCCTCCCAAGTGTGACATTTGGCTTCCAAGGTCTTTCTCTCTTGTTCACATTTTACTGCCAGGGTTTCCAAATTTTTATTTTTATTCTTTAATCCTACCAACTCTAAATATTTCAGGCTAACTTGTGACATAGCTTGGAAAATAGTTTTCTCACTTGATTTAGCTGTAAAAGGAATAATTCTTCCTTCAATCTCCTTTTTCTTATCTTGTAGCTGTTTTTCTTTCTCCCGTAGTTTCCTTTCCATTTCATCCAATTTTATTTTGAGAGTCTTCTCACTTTCAACTAAAAGAGCCATGTCTTGTTGCCACTATTTCTCTTTTCTGCAAATTTTAATAGCTTAGCTTTGCAAGCAGTCAACTTGCTACCCAAGCCCTCTTTTTCCTTCTCAAGTTCAGCCAATTCAGATGCATGTATCAGCTTTGTAGAGGGTATTTTCAACTTCTTTTTCTTTATTTGGATGGAACTCTCCCTTTCATTAATAAATTTTAGTATCCTGTCTCCTTTATTTTCTTGGATCTCAGCATCCAGCAAAACTATTTACAATTTCTTTATTTGTGACTTGTGGGCTTCGTTCTCCACCTTCTCCTGCTTCAATTGATTCTCAATTCTACTTTTACTGGTTTGCAATTTTGACAATTTCAAGGTATCTTTCAACATATCAATAAAAAGAATATCCCTTGTTTGCTTGTGCAGATGTATCATGTCAGGGATAGGGATGTTTTCCAAATCCATCTTCATTTCAGCAACCCTATTCTTGGTTTCTAAGGCTAGGTTTAAAGTATTCTTGGAATAATCTCTAACAAAAATACGAGATACATCTTAACTAGAGATTTTCCTTACTTCTGAATACAACTTTAAAGACTCTTATGAAGATATGTCTTTAGTCTCTTTATATTTCTCCAATAATCATGTCTTATTTTTAAATTGAGATGTCGAATCAACTGGTGTATCAGCAAATGCATATTCCTTCACCTCAAAAGCAGACCCTGTCACTTTCATCTTTTTCTTACCTCTGTCTTCTTTTGTAGGTTGCACAAGTTGTCCTTCTGATTCAATTATTTTCTTCTTCAAAGTCCTAGCACTATCCTCCTCTTCAACATCCATGGCATCTGAAAAATATCTCTTGTTGGTCTGTTCTAAGAAGCTGACTAAAGGTGTGATTTTTTCAGCTACTAAGAAGAAGTGTTAGGATATAGTGAAGTAATTCATCTTACATAAGAAATTGAATCTTCTTGCATATCAGTATCCTTTTGAGTTTCATGGGGATAATCAGACCAATTTGCAGCCTATGATAATCCAACAACCTCATCATGCTCAAAAGGATTCCTTTTCAAAGCCTGTTTTCTATTTTAAATAACATGATAGGGTTCATAATTAATATCATTTTTTGTCAAAAACCCCATCTCTTTCAACAAACTCTCGATCATTGGAAGAGAAGATTTATTTTTTATGATAAAAGGTTCTACAACCCATGGATATCTGATCTCATTAGACTTCTTGAAATTTGAAAAATGTTCAGTGTCCACTATCAATTTTTGTCTAATCAATTCCAATGAAAACACTCTAGGACTAACGAAGGTAGGAAATAAATAAGACTGAGGAACAAAGACATACAACCTAATCACTGTCCCTTGCTCAAACATAAACCAATCACCGATCCTTTTTCTATGGAGAAAACTACAATATATTTTTCATTTCTGGCAATACTCTAGAAAACTTCTTTTGAAAAATCGCACTGTACACTTCAAACATGAGGAAATTCATAAATTTAGTGTAATCCCTTTTCATTTCCTCAGTAAGTACCATCTATGGTAGCTATAAATTATCTTCATTGAATGATAGAAACATTTTCAGTAAATAGGACTGAAATATGAAAGTCCCGGTCTTGTTGAAATCCATTAACTAAGAATAAATGTTCCCAGCCAAGAATTCATCAAATTTAAGGCATGAAATTTGTAATAACTGACTACACTCTACAGAATCAACTTGAAAAGTACTCAAAGAAAACAATATAATCATAAGGGTTTCATTGATATACTTGTCTGTATCTAACCCTAGGAACTGACTCATCAAGGTTACAATACACTGGGTTTCTTCATTAAAAATGTTTGCATCCACATGGAATGGAAGGTTTTGTAGCTGGACATATTGTTTGAAATAAATCTTGAAGAATTCTTGTTTCTTCTCTATTGCAAACTCTCTAAAATATTGTACTAGACTCTTCACTATATTCTTTAGACTTCAGGGTGAACTCATCAGAACTAACATGGTTTTTCTAACAACCAAAGGACTGTGAAGACAAAGTATTTTTGAGTTGCTGATATCCATTATTAATCTTTCAAAGAGGGAATAATTGTTGGCACACCAATCAATGAACTCGGGGAAGATTAGGGTTTGGTTAGTAGTAAACTAATGAAAATAGGATTGGTAGACGTTAAGAATATATGCTCCTTGATCTTTTACAAGCTTTAGCTTCTGTTTAATAGTATCAACAGGTCCATCATAGCAGGATGGTGTCAAAAAATTCTGCATCTTTATCTTTGAATAGTTCCTGAATTTTGTAGTATTCTAAGTTCTGAGCTCCTACATTCTCAACTTGAGTCATTTTTAATACTTTCAATGTGAAAAAAAGGCCTACCTGGTGTATTAACAAATGGCCATAGGACACTGTGTGAGTTGGCTGCTTCCACACAGTCTTTTGATTTCGTTTTCCAATGCAGAAAAATAAACTAATGCCCTAATTCCATGTGCAAGGTACTTTTATATTTGTTTTTATATTCATATCAGTCTTGCACCTTCTACAGTAGAAAAATTTCTTGGCCCTCCATCTTGCATGATTTATTTTGTGCCGTTGATCCTTTTTCCAACTTAATCCTCTACTTCTCTCCATTACAACGCTACCTCCCTTATCCTTCCTACAGATCACAATTTCAAATTAAACTATAGCCATTGATCTAGATACAGATCTTTATAAGTTGTTGATCTTCATCTATCTTAATCAATTTCACAGATTTCCTTCCATACTCAGAGTGATCATGTTGTAGTTGCGAAACGATTTTGGACCCTAGATCATCCCCGGATCTAATCTGCACCATTCATTTCCTATACCCTTTAACTCCATTTCACAGATCCACCAATTTTCTTCTTCCTTGCACCTTCATCTTGCGAAATCACTTCTAACCATAGATCTCTATCTGCTTAGATCCTTGCCATTCATTATATCTCCCCTTTACCTTCATTTTGCAACCCCCATAGTTCTATTCTTACTTGCACTTTCGAATTGCAAAATGATCTTCAACCATAGATATTAATCTTAATCCCATCTCAATTGTCTAATGGTGCAGTCCCTACCAGATTTCACAATTTTCAAAATTTCTTTCCTTCGTGCATATTTGAATTGTGAAATGATTTCTAGTCGTAGATCAGGTTTAAAGCTTAATTTGAGCCACCGGAAGATAAATCTCCTACCCTATTTCACCATCTTCCCACATGACTTTCCCCTCTCTAGTTCTCATTGTGAAATCATCCTGGACCGTGGATCAAGAATCTTTCCATATCTCCACCATTCAATTTTGTTGGGCCTACCGAATTTCACAGATTGAAACAGTTCATTTACTTGTGCATGTTGCGCCTGCAAAATCAATGTCTGTCCTTAATCTATATCCACCCAAGATCATAGCCGTTAAAATATGCGAGTCCTACATGATTTCACAAATTGAGAAATCTAATTGTCACGTGCAAGTTGTCACTGCGAAATGAATCTCCATTACAGATCTTCAACATCATTTCATCCCGACCGTCGAAACATGTGGAGCCTACGGGATTTCACAAATTTGAAAATCCCATTTCCTCGCACATGTTGATATTGTGAAATCCATTCCAACCATAGATATTCAACATCATATGATCTCAACCATTGAAATATAGAGGGCCTACAGGATTTTGTGCATCTGAAAAATTAATTTCTCCTTGCATGTTCACTCAGCAAAATCTCTGTCCTACGCCGATCTGTCTCCATCTATCCATCCAACGGCTGATATTTCCTACAAGTTAACCCTCTTCCGCCAATATCAAAAATTATATAAACCAATCGTCTTACCTTGGAGAAATCATCTGTAGCCTTTGGTCTTCTCTGCTGTACATCCAGGCCCTCCATTCCTATCACCATATAACCTTCAGCTGATTTTCTTATTCATGCACCCTTTGCAAGGTTAGGATTTTTTAATTAGTTTTCATTTCAAACCAATGAACAAACTCCTTATAACATATGGAGACCCCATGAACCCCTTTCAAGGTCGTATGATATGAAAATTTTTCAGACCTTACTCTTCCTTTTACTAGCATATCCCCCTCCAAACCATTTAGCCCAAAATAGTGCTAACACAAGGTAAGGTTCCCCCATTGGAAATCATGACTTCAAAGCTGGAGCAAGGATGTAAAAAGCAATCATCATGTTTGGCGATTCGAGGGATACTAAAGCTATGAGTGCTACAATAATCAATGAGTATTGTATGAGGGACCGTCTTGAAGAAACCCTTATTCCACATGGTATGTGGGGTGGTGACTTCGACTAATGCATAGAGAGATATCTATAGGTGGTCATCCTGAGAAGGAGGGTCAACATGCGGTTGTTGAATGTTGACCTAATCATCTACTGAATCCTAAGCATCTTCACAAATTTCAGGTGCAACCAAAAAAGCCACATCCGAGCGATAGATCTTTTAGTCAGCACATCTATGTCCTCAAAATAATTTCTCATCACAATTATGACAAATCCTTTTTTCTCGATGTGTCCACATCTTGGCTTCAAAAAAATGCTTGATAAGAGTGGTTCTAGGAGCTGGTGTGATTGGAGGTCTTTGGCAAACCATATTTATGAATGGAACAAAAGTGGATTTGGAGTGTTGTTGAGCTATGATATTTTCCTTTTCTAGCTTATCTAACCCTAGGTATTCCATCATTGTCCTAGGAAATAACAATTTAACCTCAGATCGGATTGCATCCTTCAGACCACTGATAAAACAACTCTTGTAGAATGCATCAAAAAACCCTTCTGTGTGATTGGTCAATTTCTCAAATTTTTTCTGATACTCCCTCATAGTGCCAATTTAGCAAAGTTTAGTGAATGATCCTATGAAGTCATTAAAAGAACTATGTCCAAATCGTTGCAAAAGGAGTTGGCAAAAATCTATCCAATTTGGATCTTCATGGGACTTGATGTACCAACATAACCGTTGAAGGGATTGATGTACCAAATGAAAGGAATGAAGAGGGACTTTGTTGAAATCAAAAGTGTTATGCAGAGTGAAATATTGTTATGTTCAGTATATCCATCGAGTCAGATCATCACAATTGAAGTGAGTAAAACCAAGCTTCAACACACAAAAAATACCAGAAGAAGAGAACCCAATGTCTGCAGAAGACTTGGTTGTCATTTATTGTTCATGGATGAATGTTGAAGATGGAGGCCAAGAATTATTTCATCCATATCTTGTAGTTTGGTATTGAGGGCGACAAGTTTGTCTTCCATATGTTTTGTTGCTCCTATGCGGGTGACAACCATAACGACGAGTTTTTTTTGTTGCAAGGGGGAAAAACATAATTTTTTTTAGAAAAGGAAAATTTGGAGTTGGGAAAAACTCTAATGGGTAATTGGGTTTGACTAGGTTTTGGAAACTTATGGAGAGACAAGGAAGTAGAAAATGGGGATTTCAGAAGTGGGGTGAAAGAATGGGAAAATTAGTCATAGAGGGACAAGGAAGCATAAATAGGAAATGAAAACCATGACAAAATTTGAAGGATATTGTGCCAAAACCCGAAATTTTCACAAAAATTTAAAATTTTGAATTAACATAAAATGCCGAGACTGCAGTTTATTAACAGTTAACGGTTAGAAAAAAGATAAGCAGTTAATAGATTAAATTTCCATAAACTTCATTATGTTCATTCAACAGTTTTCTTATTAACACAATCTTAATTTTATCTTGCGCATAAATTCTGTATTTGGTTTATTGATGAGTTCTATTTATGAGAGTACGTGGAATCTAACATTGAATTATGGGGCTTACTTAGCATTTATGCTAACACAGATGGATTATTTGTTCTTACAGGTTTACAAGTATAAATGAGCGAGTATCGTCTTTAAATTTATAAAGCATCTTGCAATATTTCTATTTGTAATTAATATTCTTAGATATAAGCTGCTGTAATCCAACCTACTTCCATAAGGTAACACAATTTGTTTTCTTCTGTTGCTATTGTAAACAAAGTTCAGATGATTTTATTTCTTCCTGTAGAATATGTAGTGACAATATTACTTCCTTTGGTTCTGAACAGTTTATTTTATATTCTTTATTTTCAAATTGCATACCCTAGCAATTCTATATTACAATTCTTGTATTAGGTTCTATCTAAGAACAACTTCCAGGGTTGAGATTTTTCTTACCGAGTCAATATTTATCCTCTTATGTTAACCTTAGTAATTTGGTAAGAATGTAAAGCTATTCCCCAAGTGATGAGAAACTATCACATATTCTAAGATAAGATCTCATGGATCTGCCTTAAGTAAAAGGGCTCATAGGGAAATGTTCTTACCTTTCACTTTGCCATTGCATAGTTTGTTATCAAAACTTGGCTAGTTTCTAAGATTTAATAATGTGCATAAACTATTTGTTTAGCGACATAAAAGGTTTTATTAGTGTTATATTTGCATAGTGCTTATGATCCTACCCAAACGACACTATGCAAATTACATAAGTTGAAAGCTTGTGTAATCATTTACACCACCATGAAAGGAACTGGAACTAAAAGATAGTTATTCATACACTACTCACTAAACTGTTTATAAGACAAAGATTTCATACTTATCTTAAAATACTATTGATGACACTTGGATATTACACCACCTATTTCACAATGGTGATATCATTATACAAACTTTGATGAATTGTACCCAATTAAAAAGGGGTTAAGGCTCACATGTATACTATGCATATAACCCATGATAATGTTAATATAATTTCATAATATTTCCCCATCATACTCATTAGTATAATCTACTATGTACAATCCTCACTAGCTTTGATTAGCGATAATTCATAACATTGGTTATTGATAAGTTATATAATATATTTCTTTTGGGTTACGAGGCTAAGGTTTATGGTATGTATTAGTCAACATTATGATAATGTTAAAAACCCACGCCAATGACGAGCTATGCACCAACGTTCAAACTATTATCATGATATTTGAATCCCATGCAAAACTATAGAGATCATACGTTAATCGATGAAATCATTATGTGATTAAATGATTGTTATGTAATGCAGGTGACTATAGAAAGTCGACCCACTGCATGCTTGTATTGATGTATCCATGTGGAGAATTTTTGGCCATGCACCGGTTGTTTATATAGTCTTCAACCCTAATCCTCGGCTTATTTGCTTTCTGATATTTGCGTTGGCCCTGTGGGCTGCTCTGCAAGCTCCCATGGTGACCGTGAGTTGCAAAGACTCCCTCGCTCACCTTTATCATGTCCTTCTCCCTTGAGTTGGTTTATATTGTTCACCTTCACTACAACGTCTTTCATTTGGTCACAGTTCACTGCTTCTCGTTGCACATGGCTTACGGCTGCTTAAAATTCCTTTTTACTGCTCCTTCTGTCGTGGTCTATTTTTGGTGAAAGCTTTGGGCTTATTATATGCAATGGCGTAGCTCCTTTGTCTTAGGGTTTTGGAGTTTACTTTACCTATTTGCTTGTAGTGATAGTCCAACTCCATGCTTGCAGACTCCTTGCAGCCATTACTCAAGCTTACCCCCTCTGCTGTTAGTTGTGAAATACCAGAGTCCGTCATCTCCATCCTCGATGAGCATGAGGGTTCAAATCTTCTTGATGCTGGTTGTAGTGTTACTGTTCGTCCGGGGCTCCATCGTTTTCATTTCCAGCTTGGGTAAGTTATCATTTAACTTCCATTACTCTTACGCTTTTAATCTGCACAAGGGTTTTAATTTTTATTAAACTCTGATTCTTTTGCATTGCAGGTTAACTTGTCTTCAAGGTTGACGGTCGTTGCACTGTATAGATGGATCCACAAAGCGTTCACAGTAAGCTCCGGTTTCAAATAGGGTTTCCTTTGCTTGTACAGACTCTTGTAGTTGGAGATGGTTTCGGCCGTGTTGCACCCAGTATTGGGTTGCTATCCTTCGTTTTTATGCTTTTTGTTTTGGTTAAAACCCTTGCTTGTCGCAAGGTGACTACAACCTTAAGCTGTGACTTGTAAAGCTCCTCTCGTAGTTGTAATGAACTTACAGTTTTTTAATTTATGATGTATATGCTTGTTCATAATCCATATCTGAATATGGGTGCTCGACTCCTTGCTGAGGTTTTGTACTCTGTTCAAGTTTTTGGCTTACATTCAGTCTTCGAACTTGTTGATATAATGTAAATATTTTTAATACTGTCTTTCTGTACGTTAAATTTGTTCTCCTTTATGTTTTTGTATTTTATCTCTGTGTAATGAATTCAATTTGTTCTTTTAATGGTTATATATAAAAAGAACTAAGCTTATTGTTTATCCTAGGTTACTACTGTAATGGATTTGCATATAAAAGAATACTCGTAGTTTTCTGCTCATAAATAAGAGCTAGGGTTTTTACCCTATTTAACTTTTATAAAGATAATTTCTGTATTGTTATTTCATTAAGTTTGATTACTGTCAAAATAATTTAAAATTATTTTAATGGCTCGAGGAATTGCAGGTTAGGGTTTATGGAAATAATCTTTGTTCTTTCTTTAAAGATTTCTCGAGTTTGTAAAAGAATTTCTTTTTTATTTATAAACGATAATATTTATGTTAAATAATATTATCTTTATATAATACAAATACGTAAGCTTGTATTTGTGCATGCACTTATTTAAATAAGACTGTGACTCTTCTGTAACAGTTTATTGCTTATACTTGTACATAAAATCCAACCACTAGATTATGACTTGGTTGTTTTTATTAGAACAAGGGTATTATTAAACTAGGGTTAGACCCTACAGTTCTCTTTTGCAAAAAGATAAACCTGTTAGTATTTGTAGTACAGTTCTTATATAGATATGCAATGTTAATTTATTAAGTTCTCATTGTTTTTGTAAATTGTTACCTAGGGTTTTAGTAGGATTACTCGTAAACATTAATTTAGTAATGAGTCTATTTTTTTTTAAATAAAAGAATAATTCTTTTCCAAAAACCCTTTCGATTTATAGTAACTAATTCTCTTAGTTAATTGACAATATACTTAATTAAACTAAGTATTTATATTTTCTATCTTAATACCATAATATTTTTCATATCACTATCCTGAGTTAGTCATATCTGTTAGTTTTTTTTAAACTATTATTGATTATAGTAAACTAGATATGGTATCTGATACCTTTGCTTGAACTGAAAGTAAACCAGTAGTTTAGCTTTATTTAGTCTACTGCATAACAACAGTTAATAAGTATGATACAAGGAAAATAAACATGTAACATAGCACAGATTAACATCCTGCATAATTTAAATTCGATAAAAAGAATAAGATATTGTGTATAGCATAATCTATTTCCTATTAGAGTATTTATAAAGAAGATCCTTCTACCTATCCTGAGTTATTTCTATTTCTTTTTCTAAAGTACTTACCTACTTAATATGGTTAACAAGAACATATAAGAATAGGTTATTGTTCTTTGTTGATAATAGTCTTCATAAAGAAATAAGTTACATTGATATAATGAAATGCATAATACATCTACTCATTTTAGATTCCTATCATATATTCATCTATATTAAACACACTACCTATGCTAGAGTACGGTTTGGTTTATTCCAGATGGGGAAAAACATAGGTAGGATTATTTCATCCAATTACAGATTGAATATTCAAATAACTAAAAGATTACAAGCTCTAATAGTTCACTAAAAAACATGTAAATCATTCATTATTCATTCATTCTCAGATATAAACTTTTAACACAGCAAATAAAAGACTGTAGAACCTGTTTAAAGCTGGATGGCAACAGCGTTGGGAGGTCGTTCCTCCCTACCAACTCCTAGAAAATGCTCAAACATCGTCTTCTCAGGACCCTCGAGCCTGTTCCTGGTCTCCTTGGCCGAGAACTGGTGGAGCAAGCAACAAAATACTAGTCCAGGGTGAATCCACGGACCTGGGTAACACTTTTTGGCAAGCGCATTTCGGCAAAAATAGAAAAACACACCTCGGTCGAGGGCTTGTTAAGCCCTCGACTGAGGTTTATCAAGCCCTTGACTGAGGTATTTAAATACCTCGGTTGAGGTATTTAAATACCTCGGTCGAGGTATTTAAATACCTTGACCGAGGTATTGCGGGCTTTACAAACCCTCGGTCGAGGTATTTAAATACCTCGACCGAGGTATTTAGATACCTCGATCGAGGTTCATACCTCGGTCGAGGGCTTAAAAAAACAGACTTAGCCCTCATTCAAACAAATGGAAAATTTACTGTGCCTTGCAAAGGTGTAAACCCTGCCATTCCTAGCACATAACTAAGCGGAGTTGATACTGATAGATTCACCAACGAATCTTCTATCCATTGACGTATCATACACGCATTTTGGCATTCATATGATATTTATTTTTTAAT
>LPNX010685483.1:0-26289 GCA_001517045.1 Pseudotsuga menziesii
ATATATATGAGCAATGATTGATGATGAAAGTTATTAGTCTGTGCCGTAGGTAGAGACTAATGTTTATGTAGTATCTTAGTTTCTGTTATTTATGCTTTTACACTATTGAAATTCAACTAAGCTATTGTGAGTTCAATTATTCCGGCAATTTCAAATTGGTGAAGTTGTTTAATTGTTTTTATGACCTATTTATAAAAAATCCATAATTTGAAATTTAATAAAATATTGATTCCATTATATATATATTCTTGCTTTAAAAACAACCGTATATTAAAGGCATGAAATTTAGGTACATGGTTTATTATAAAAAATTATGTATATCTTAACTGTGTATATGAAGGTTACATACCTTAAAGCATAGATTTAGGTATTATTAAAATTACTCTTTTATATATATATATATAAAAGCACATTGTATGATGAATAGAGATCGATACATGGCATTTCTTTTATCTCTATCATAGTATTATACTACATCTTAACAAGTTTGGCATTGTTTTGTATAAAAAATTGTTGACAGTAATTGCATAATATAATCTACCCAGTACGCTAAATCAAATTATTTATTATTCGGATGTCGTTTATATTTAAATAAATTAGCATAGAGTCTTGATTCCTCTGTCTTGATCTATCTCATACAATCTTGATTCCTCTGTAGATTATATTATGCAATTACTGTCAACAAATTTGTATACAAAACAATGCCAAACTTATTAAGATGTAGTATAATACTATGATAGAGATAAAATAAACGCCATGTACCGATATCTATTCATCATACAATGTGCTTATATATATAAGCACATATATAATTGCATAATACCGATCTCTATTGACAGTAATTGCATAATATCATGAATATCAGGTGACCCAACTTCTCCATACAAACTCCGCTTACAAACTCCCATAACTTCGCGGAGTTACCCACCTTAAGGACCGTTAGGGTGCGCGCCCCAACATGCCCCTAAGACTCACCAGTGTCCCGTCCCGGGACACTCAGCTGCTTTTCTGGTGGTAGAATCTTGTTGGCGAAACATAGTGTGTTGCTTGTTGAAGCCATACATGCGGTTGTCGGCTGCTTGTTCCTTTCCTTCGTAATATTTATGTTGGTTAAGGCCTTTTGGATCTATCAGCGACCCCATCCTTCGATCTGCTTGCCGAACATTTGACCATCCACAACTTAGGGTCCCCAGAATTGTGTGTCAAGGTGCATAAGACAAACAGCCGCCTCGATTCTGCCAAACCAGGAGGATACATCTTGGGATGTTTCAGAGGCTTTTTGTGAAGACCGGTGCTTTTCTTCGTGCGGCTTAGAGCGCACTTCTGCCTTTCTTCCTTCCTCTTAGAGCAAACTTATTCCTTTATTTGTGCCTTGGTCGAACATGGCTGCACGGGTGGATTGCTCAGAAGGTTCAGCAGAGCTCTCTCCCTGATCAATCGTAATAACTCCTGGACTTCACGATCATTCGGCATAGTTCTAACTGAAGAAACTCAAAGAGATGCACAATGCAGGAGTCGCAAGCCAGTGTAGCATCTTATAGAATCCTGCAACAGAATCTGTCATCATGGTGCATTAATGACGCCGAATCCGATGGAGTGGCGGAAATCCTGTCCACACAGTGCCAGATTTTCCCAAAATCTCATCATTGCAGGCAGTTAGGGCAGTTCTCGTGCCGGCGCCGCCAAGTTTAGTTTGTCCCATCCGTCACATTTTAGGCTGCGGCACACCTTTGATCTTCGACATAACCACTAACTTCAACTTCACCTTGATAAGTACCTTCGACACAATATGCACCTTCGACCCATCCTGACTTATACGACAACCAAACTTCAACCTTCAGTCTTGGACAATCTTCAACACTTCGTAGATTTGAGAACAACTTCATTATAGTCTAGTACCCAATTCCAACTATTCTCGGTACTTAGATTGTCCTTCATGCTGTTACTCCTGATCAAGGGGTCCCGGTTTGTCCCTGTACTTCTTTAACCTACTTCCATTCACCATGGAAGGTAAAATTTCTCCATTCAATTTAGCTAACTGGACTGCGCCACCATTAGTAACTTTCTTCACTATGTATGGTCATTTCCAATGTGTCTTGAACTTACCCGGGAATTTCATGAATTTGTTGTCATATAAGAGCACAAGATCACCCTGTTGAAACTGCTTCTTCTTGATGTGTCTATCATGCCATGCTTTTTCTCTAGCTTTCTGTACTTGCTGCTGGAACCCTGCAATGAATCTGTCCTCTTCAAGTTCTAGTATCTTTGCCAGCCTTTCTTTCATCATATATGGGTCATCCATCTCTGTAAAAGTAGATATTCTGAGGCTAGGGACAATGTAATCCATGGGCATGACTGCTTCTTGTCCATAAACCAACCTAAAAGGTGTATGGCCCGTCAACTTCTTGCAGGTGGTTCTATAAGCCCATAGTACCGCTGGAATTCTAAGGTCCCAATCATTTCTGTTAGCATTGCAAACCTTCATTAGAGCGTGTGCAAGGATTTTGTTAAAGGCTTCGACAGTTCCATTTGCTTGAGGATGATAGGCAGTACTCTTCTGATGATATACTTGAAATTCTTCAGTCAATACTTCAATAGTCTTATTTAAGAAATGTGATCCTTGATCACTCATAAGAATTCTAGGACACCCAAATCTTGACAAGATGTTATCGAAGATAAACTTCGCAGCTGTAGCAGCACTACAAGTCTTAACTGGTTGAGCCTCGGCCCAACGAGTAAGGTAGTCAGTTGCTGTAATAATGTATCTTGCTTCGGATTTCTTTGCAGGGGGATTGATAGGTCCAACAAAATCAATAGCCCATTTATCAAAGGGTTGTAAAGTTACCTGCAGAACTAGAGGCATCTCATCCCTCCTGGATGGTTTGCCTGTCCTCTGACAAATGTCGCAGTTGTGGTAATATTCTCTTGCATCCTTATGAATTGTGGGCCACCACAATCCGGCTGTCAGAATCTTCTGTGTTGTAGCTTTTCCTGCGTAATGACCTCCTGCTGCACCAGAGTGTGCCTCAGCCAAAATTAATGGCTTTTAATGCTCCAAGACGCATCTGCGCAGTATTTCATCTAGTCCCATCTTATATAGCTGTCCTGCTATTAAGGTAAAGTCGGTTGCTCTAACCACCAACTGTTTCTTCTGCTGCGTTGTCATTTCGGCGGGTGCAAAACCTGTAGACAAATACTGAACAATATCCTGGAAATAATCATCAACCATCTGGATGGCAAACAACTGGGCATCAGGAAGACCTTCGTCCAAGCTAATGGGCTCTTCTCCTGACTCGAGCCTCGACAAGTGGTCAAGACCTAGGTTTAGTCTTCCAGGTTTGACTATGATCTCAAAGTCATATTCCTAAAACAGAATCAACCATCTGCATATCCTTCCACTTAGCACAGGCTTGTTAACCAAATACTTCAAAGCAGAGTGATCAGTGAACATCTTAAAATGAGATCCTAATAGATAATGTCGAAACTTCTGTAATGCATAAACCATAGCTAAACCTTCTCATTTGTAGTAGTATCATTTTTTTCTACTGTGGACAGTTTTCTACTTGCAAAAGAAATAGGGTGATAGATATTACCTTCACCTGACTGAGCCAATACTATTCCCAGAGCAATGGAGGATGCGTCGACATGCACATGAAACTCTTTATTCCAATCAGAGAATACTAAGATAGGGGCAGTTACCATCTTTTCCTTCAAAATATCCAATCTTGCTTGACACTCGGGTGTCCATCCAAACCTAATATCTTTCTTCAACTGCTTTTCCATAGGGGCTGTTATCTGAGCATATCCTTTAATGAATTTCCTGTAATAACCAGTATGGCCAAGCGTAGTGCGCAGTTGTTTAACAGACTTCGGAGGTGGCAAGTTCACAATAATGGCTATCTTCGCAGGATCCATCATCAATCCTTGCTTACAGACAATGTGACCTAGCAGAATTCCAAAAGGGGCACAGAAGATACACTTTTTCAAGTTCAAGGAAATCTGATGTTGTCTACATTTGTCCAACATAAGTCTTAAACTAGCTATGTGGTCTTTTAATAACCCGAAGATAGTCTAATCATCAAAATAAACTTCTAAGAATTTATATATGAGTTCCTTAAAAGCAGAGATGACTACTCTAGAAAACATGGCAGGTGCATTCTTCAATCCAAAGGGCATAACTATATACTGGAAGGATCCCATTTCTGTAGCGAAGGTTGTCTTATGTCGATCTTCTGGAGCAATTCGAATCTGATGGTAACCTGAAAATCCATCAGTAAAAGAGTACACTTATTGACCTCCAACATTGTCTAAAACTTCATCTGTAAAGGGAGTGGGGAAAGGATCATGCAAACAGGCATCATTCAGCTTCCTCAGATCGACACAGATTCTAATTTCTCCCTTAGTCTTCTTTTCTTGCACCACCATAGGACTGACCCACTCGGACTCTTCAACAGGCTCAATGATTCCTGCAGCAAGCATCTTATCCAGCTCCATTCGGACTTTTTCCTTATACTTAGGGTTCAGCCTATAAGGGCGTTGTTTCGCAGGCTTCACATCAGGTTTCAAAGGGATCTTTATCACTCCTATATCACCAAGGATACCTTTCATCTCTGAGAACTTCATCGGAAATAGATCCTGATATTCATGGAGAAGTTGGGTCACCTTGCTTACATGGAGAAGTTGGGTCACCTTGTTTAATTACATATATTGACAGTAATTGCATAGATCCTGATATTCATGGAGAAGTTGGGTCACCATGTACCGATCTCTATTGACAGTAATTGCATAATATAATCTACCCAGTACGCTAAATCAAATTATTTATTATTCGGATATCGTTTATATTTAAATAAATTAGCATAGAGTCTTGATTCCTCTGTCTTTATCTATCTCATGGATGCCATGGGTTATAACATGAAAGATAGAAATAGTTTTTTTAAACATATGCAAAGCACATCTTTTGCCAATGCAAAGGCTATTTTTTCAAAATTATTCATGATGTTTTCATTTTTTCATGACTTATTGAAGTAAGAAAGACATGAGAAAATGAGATTTTATATATTTGCAACACTTTAAGAGAAGAGATTAAAAAATTGAGATAGAGGAGATTAAAACTTTTGATTTTTCAAGGCACAAATTGCATGAATACTTTTGTTTCTATAGCTTTATAACTTTCGTCGAGGACATTCCCACCTCGTGGCTCTTATTTGTATAGTGGTTTATACTGTTTTTCTTTCTAGATTGGACAGGTTAAATTTTATGGGGTGATTGCATAAGGTTGATGTCGCCCTTAGTGTCACACCTGGAGGTGATGTTTTTTAATCTTTTTTATACTTTATCTTACTATATGTTTTGCTAAGGGTTGCTTAGCCCTAAGGCTAAGTCTCGGCCCTAGCCATCACATCTAACTCTAAAAACATGATGCTCGTTGTATAGTTTTAGAAGATGCAAGGTTTGGGAGACTATGATGTTAAAACCATAGTCTAATTTTGGTTATGTTTGATCTAGGGTATAAACCATGCTCATTGCGCAAGGTGTGTAAATATAGTTATAAGCGCTTGATTTAATGTACATAAATTTGGGAACTATGGTATTCATACCATAGTAGAGGGTTTGGTCCTTGGTAATATAATCGTTGAGATGTTATAAAATAAGGTTTTAACCACGTGATATAATGGGAGGTACAAGGTTATGATTTGGTTTGTTTTTTGTAATAAATATTTGTCCTGGTTGCGAGTTGACAGCACAACCAGGAATTTAATAGCATGCATGAGATTTAATCTCGGCCCTCCACTTGTCTTACATAGTTTCTGTA
This sequence comes from Pseudotsuga menziesii, assembly GCA_001517045.1. Classification (NCBI taxonomy): domain Eukaryota; kingdom Viridiplantae; phylum Streptophyta; class Pinopsida; order Pinales; family Pinaceae; genus Pseudotsuga; species Pseudotsuga menziesii. Next base: position 5,816 of record LPNX010685483.1, read on the forward strand.
AGGGTTTAATGTGGTTTTTGGCCTGTCCAAATGTTTCATTTTCATTGTTGTTTTGGTTTGCAACTCTTTTGGAAGGAAGTTATGCCTTGCATTCCCATCCTCAAGTGGACAATTCCCATGCATGTGGGGTCCTCCACATTTCCAACATTGGAGTGGTTCTCTGTTATGTTGTGGGTCTCTTGGCTTTTCTCCCACCTCTCTAGCTGGCTTACTCGCAACTTGGGATGGCTACTTCTGCTGATTCCTGAAGTTAGAAGGTTTGAAACCTTTCTTCCTTTGGTCAGACTTCTCATTCTTTTTTTCCTTCCATGTCTTATGATAATCAGGTTTTCCTTTGCTTTGCTCATAGCAATACTTAGCTTTCTTTATTGCTTCTTCCAGAGTTCTAGGTTCATAAAACTCAATTCTGTCTTTGTAAGACTGAGGTAATCCACTTAGAAAACGTTGGATCTTCACCTTTTCATCTTTGATGTACCTGACATACCTCAATAGTTCCAAGAACTTATTTGCATACTCTTCCATGGTTTGTTGTCCCAATATCAGCTCATGGAACTCTTTAATCTTGTCATCATAGTACCTGTCAGAGAGATACTTCTGCTTGAAATACTTCTGGAACTGTTTCCACACAATATTCCTTTCATTAATCTTTTTCACTTGCCTGAAGTGCTCCCACCATATGGATGCTCTTCCAGTCAAATTGAAGATGGCTACCCTAGCCTTCATATTTCCTGAATAGTCTTGGACTTGGAAATATTTTCTCATTCCCAGAAACCAAGCTTCAGCTTCTTGATCATTCTTTACCTCACTATTGAAGGTAGGCGGCATTGCCTTTTTAAATTCATCACGTGAGCAGTTTTGGTAGAGCATCTTTTTCTTATTCTTGTGAGAAGAAGAACTTGAACCGCCAGTGGACCCTTTAGAATCAGATGACCCACTAGGAGATCTCTTTCTTCTTTTGGCAGTGCTTTCATTTCCTTCTGGTCTTACTGTTTGGTCCCCAGAGTTCATCTGCCTCTGGATGTCGGTAAAACTTTGCAGCATGGCTTTATTCAACTGATTTTGCTCCTCCTGAGCCTTAACCAATCTCGCATTATCTTTCTTTGTAACTTTGCATTTCGACTCTTAGGCTCCTCATGGTGGCTGCAAAATCTGGGGGAGTATCTTAAAATATTATTCCATTAGTCTCTGTCTCAACATTTCCAACATAGATGTTTTCCCCCATAACATCTTCCTCGTACTCATTGGGTTTCTATGCATCATCATACATGTCGTAGGTTCTCATGGCTGACCCAAAACCAACTTTACCGAATTGCACTATGTGGAATGTTGCATTTGAAGGTGACTATGATTCTGCAAAATGTGTTAATAAACACAATTGTTAGCTACATAACATTCATAGGAATTTATACATCACTTACCTGAATATGGAAAAATCATACACACTTTTCTTTTTACAAACAACGACTGTCTGAGGGGGACGAAGGGGGCTTGCCCCCTTATGGCTTCGCGGGTCGAGGGCAGTGCCCTCGTTTTTTTTTTTTTAACTTTTGATTTCATGCAATCTGGTGCATAACTTCATTACCATTTTTCATCTTTCTGGCCCCTGCAATCCCACTGAAAAACCTGCTAAAATTCTCTGTTTCGTCCGAGCTCAACTTTTCCACCTGATCGGTGAAATCACCAAAGTTTTTCGACATGTCGGCTCAACTCATCATTTCCTTTCAATCAACAAACTCTGCCTTTGCTTTCGACATATTAGGAAACTTTCCCTTTTCTTTCGATCGAAAAACTCATCAAACTTTTATGACATATCAGAAAAAACTCATTAAGTTCACCCAACATGTATAGAAACTCGTCTTTTCTTGCCAAAATGGGATTTTCGACACTTTGAAAATTTTTGAAATTTTTTTCTTTCTTTCCTCAGCATCGGTGAAACTCCACTTTTCCATCCGACACACATCGACAAAACTCACCTTTTTCGCCCAATACGCATTGGCAAAGCTCACTAAGTTCATCCAATACGTATCGGCAAAACTTCCAAAGTTTTTGCGACATGCCCATACTTAGAAAATTTTCTTCCTTTTTTCTTGTCATCAGCTGAACTTGCCAAGTTCTCATGACACATATCGATAAAACTTACCAAACTTAGTCGATGTATCGGCAAACTCACCAACTTTTGTTGATTCTCTCAACACTTAGAAAACTTTCTTCTTCTTCTTCTCATCGGCTCAACTCAACATTTCATGCCGACTCCATCAGCTCAACTCAGCATTTCAAGCCGATATGTATCGCTGCGATCTTCATCAGCTTGACTCAACTAATTCAACCGACATATTGACAATACGCGTTGAGTCTTGCCGACATGGAAATTTTTCCATTACTTAGAAAAATTCATGAAAATTTTCTCCGACAGCGGCTCATCTCAACCTTTTACGTCGACGCCATCAGCACAACTCGGCCAATTTAGCCAACACTGTATCGGTAGAACTCGGCCAATTGAGCTGACATAGGAAAATTCCCAACACTTTAGAGAAATTCTTGAAACTTTTCCCTATCTGCTTCTTTTACCTTGCTGACCAGGGTGTAGTCCAACCTCTGTCAACTCCTCTTCATGGCCCAGTGAGGCCCAATGCTACAACATGAGCTCTGATACCACACTATCATGTCCCCACCCCTCTACCAGAGAGAGAACGTGACTATAATGCTATCAAATCCAGGCAATCTAGCCCCATGCACATGATATAAAATGCATTAAACTAACAACATGTACATATGCATAACAATTGCAAATATAGCGAAAGCAATTACATTTATTTAAGCATTCAACATGTTCATATTAATTCATAAACAAATGCAATTGTAGAGATAAAATACATAAGAATAATTATCTTGAAAGAGGCTCATCCCACAACCATCTATGTCGCTGCAATGTTCCGCCCAACGATAGGCTAGTGTGCTCATCAATCTCTTAGTACCACTGCCACCCCTGAGCTGGGCATGATTCCCACAAGGAATAAGGTAACACTAGTAGGCTCACACATAGCTAAAGATATGTCAAATTCAACCAAGCCAAAACTACATTTGGGTTTAGCAAGCTGCTAAGGAGGTGAAAAGCTTGAACTACTAAGCTAGTGAGCTCAACCACAGAGCTATGGACACCTGCACCAGATCTGGCTTGGATCCTAAAACATCTACACACCTAACACAAGGAAGCATCCCCTTCTCTGCTACACAGTCCCTCGGGCTATGCCTTCCCTTCCAGTGCTCTTCAAGGTTTGCAAAGAAGAAAACAACCCCTCTAGATCTGTCTGTGAGGTTCCTTCCTACACTAGGTTTACCAAGCTAGTTCAGACCCAATTCCACTCCAAACTAGTTCTAACCAAGGCAAAAGATGCACACACAACAAGATACAAAATTCTGGGTAGACAAAAAACGTTTTGTAACAAAAAACAGATTGGTAAAATGGGGAAAACAACCCAAAATGAGCAATTCGAATTCAACAATGATCTCGGGCATTGCATGAGCCAAATCGACTGCTACAAACCCCAAAATCATAATTCTTTGTTGGACATTCACTACATAGCACCAAAAAGGATTTCCTGGGCATGAATAATTAGGAAAAATGGTAGCAATTCATGAAGGAAAGAGCCTAGCACTGAGCATTACCAAAACAACTTCCCAACCATGGGGAAAATTGAAGAAAACTGCTGCCCACATGAGGGAAAACGCACAGGTAGACAAAAAACGTGAAGGAGAGAGTTCTCCAAGCTTCCACTACGCGGGGAAATGGAGGACGTTGGTGAACAACGGAATGGGCATGCATTTTTGGGTGTTAACTTGCCCCATAAGTCAAAATCATGTTTCCCAAAAACTAATGGCTTCCCCAATTCGAATTTGGACTGCCATACTCTTCCCATCCCCACGCAATACCTACCTCAACCAATTTATGGCAAAAATAAATGATTGCGTGAATACGACAAGAAAGGTGGTTGACAGCTTGATGGGTTTTCCCCTGGACATTTGGCTTTTCCCCATTGGATCAAAGGTTTGAATACCCCCCTATCCTTAGGAAATCATGCCCCCATCTCTTTTAATGTTGCATTAACATTGCTGGTTGTGGGTATTTTAATTAAATTGCATATTTACATGATGTCCAAAATTATAATGTGCCTAGCTAGCACGAAATAACATCTGGAAGGTGGTCATGAGGATAAGACAATTTCGGAACCTGCAACCTGCACGCTTGGGCATTGAACTGGTTCATTGGGCTGCGAGCCTGCAGATTGTCCATCTATGAATCGTGTTGAGTCTTCGATCTCTTATGCATGCTTGAATGTTGAGTGCTTTCCTTCTCAATCACGCTCCCCATTGATTAGATCTAGATCAGATCTGAGCTGGTTGTTGCGTGGCTGAGGTCGTGGGGCAGTGGATTGGTTGCTCTGTCTTCAGGAGAAGATCAGGCTTTCATGTTGTTGTATGCACGATGTGTTCTGGCTGTGGAGCATAGTGGGTCCCAGATATGGGTCTGAGAAGAAGTAGCAGGCCAATGGGGACTGTAGAGAGTGGCCAGCCCTCTGGGCCTCTCGCGGTGTTCAAGAAACTTGTCGCCGAACAATCAAAGAAAACAGCTAAAGGAGCACCCCCGAAGTTTGTCAAAAGGACAGAGGATGTCCCGATTGTTGCTCTTCCACTGGAGGACACAATCCATGTGGCTCTCTCGCTGGCAGATCGGGCCTGGATAGGGCAATTCACCGGACTCCGGCCATCTCCAAAATCCATTGAAAGTTGGGTCCGAAGGAATTGGAGACCTCTTATCGCAAAAAATGCAACCTCTTACTCTGTCGGGAGAGGATATTTCCTATTCGACTTCGAAGATAAGGAGGACAAAGATTTAATTTTCTGGAATGACCCCTACTTCATGGGGCCACAAGGCCTCTACCTGAACAGATGGACCTCGGACTTTGATCCCCAAGGTTGTTCTAGTTTGGGTTAGGCTCCCAAATCTTCCAATGCATTGCTGGAACCAAAACTCGCTTAAAGCTATTGGAAATACATTGGGGAGGTATATTGATATTGCAAGCCCAAAAGATCAATATGCATGTGCCTGCATTTGCATGGAGGTGGATCTAGAAGCAGGACTACCGAAGGAAATCAAGCTAACGGTAGGGAACTGGTTCCATTTCCAAAAGCTGGACTATGAACAACCCCCTTCAAGTGCAGAGGGTGCCATGAATACAAACACTTCTACCGTAACTACCCACAAAAGCAAGATGCCCGTCAAGAAAAAGAGGAAGGTTAGCAAACAACAAAGAGGAGCAAGACTAAATCAAAAAATGGATAAATGCAAAGAAAAGAAGGGGGGAATAATGATCAAAGAAAGGTCATCCCGGAAATCAGGTCCACTGAGAACCAGAGCGAATCTAGTGTTATAAAGGAGATATCCATCAGTGGGGAGGAGAAAGACCTAGGAAAAGAAATTGTTTCTCTGGACCAATCTGAGAAAGAAAATGCTCAGCTGATCTAATCAGATTCAGGAGCATAGGCTGAAAAAGAAGGGGAAAATCAGGAAAAGCCAGAGGAGGATACTGATTATGAGGAGGAGGAGGAAGAGGAAGGGGAAATCGAGATGGCAACCCCAATAAAGAGGAAGGTAAAGAAAGTCTTCCAAAGAAGTTCGAGAGCAAGCGACTTATAAAGACAAATTGCAGGGGTCTCAATTAACATTGGAAAGGCTTCTTCGAAACACCAGAAATTCTAGACAACAAGGGAATTCCTAGAAGGGAATGCCCTCAACCACTAAAAGTAAGTAATGAAGGTCCTCTCCTGGAACTGCAGAGGTCTGGGGAGCAAGGCAAAATAAGAAGCTATGAAGGATTTGATAAGACTAGCCCAGCCAGACATCTTACTGATCCAAGAGACCAAGATGGAGAAAGATATGTTTCTCCAGGTGAATGCAAAATTTTGGAAGAAAGGAGGTAGATCTGCTGTCAACTCTAGAGGAGCCTCCGGAGGAATCGGTACGCTGTGGGACAATCAGAAATTTGAACTTGTGGAAGCCAAGCATAGCCCGCATTGGATTCTCACCACTCTATTGCAGAAAGAAACTAACAATCAGGTAAGACTCTTTAACATGTATGTGCCTGTCTCTTATGCTGATAAAAATACTTGTTGGAATCTTATCCGGGAGGAAAGAAGCAACCTGCTGGGCAATGTCATCCTGGCTGGAGATCTGAATATCACCTTAAACCAAGATGAAAAAAGAGGTGGCTCGGTGGTCAGAGACCCTATAAGGGAGCATGTTGATGATTTAATGCTGGACTGGGGTCTTTCAAATGTCATTCCAGTCAAAGGGAAATACACATGGAATAATATGAGATTGGGGCCTGGGCACATAGCCGCCAAGCTGGATCGGTTTTTGATTCAAGATACCTTTCTCCTATTGGGATTGAATGCATCTTCCAAAATTTTGGCTTTTGTAGGATCAGACCATAAACTCATCATGCTCGAGCTGAAGAAGGATCAGAACCTCAGATCGATTCAGCCCCCTCTAGACCTCTCACAAAGACTTCAAGAGGATTGTTGCCGAAGCTTAGATTGCGTTGGTTTCAGGCTCCCCATTCTACATTTGGGAAGAGAAGCTGCGTAGAACAAAGAGATCGCTCAAGAAGTGGGCAAAGCATTTAGAAACGCCTGAGCAAAAACATATAGAGGTCGTGAGGAGCCTTGAGGCACACCAAATCAAGATGGAATCAAAGCAAATCACAAAACAAAAATCAAGCTACAACAAGAGCTTCTCGACACTTGTAGAAAGGAGGCCGAGTTGCGGAGATTGAAAGTCAGATGCCTCTGGCTCCAGGAAGGGGATCGTAACTCCGGTTTCTTCCATAAGCAAACTGAATCAATAAAAAAAATTAAAACATTGTTTGAGATCCACGCCGAGGACCAAGTCATCCACGATTTTGAAGATATTAAAGCCGAAGCCACTTGCCACTTTAAAGAAATCTATTCAGCAGAGGCTAACATCAATTCTGACAGCGTGCTCTTGGATCTAGTTCCGAAAATTGTGAAAACCAAGCACAATGACAAGCTGACCAAAAATATATCGATGGAAGAGTTGAAGGAAGCTGTGGACGAAATGAAAGATGATAATGCTCCTGGCCCAGATGGGTTCAATGCAACATTCATCAAAATCTGTTGGGATATTATTCAAAAGGACTTATTCAAAATGGTGACAAAATCTCAGAGTTGTGACAAAGTTGGTGGAAGCACCAACTCTACTTTTCTTGCGCTAATTCCCAAAGAGAAAGAGGCGAACTCCTTTGATAGGTTTTGCCCAATCTCCCTTTGCAACATTGGGTACAAAATAATAACCAAAATCATTGCTAGAAGTTTATAAAAAATTCTACCTCATATCATCCCAGAGAATCAGGGAGGCTTCATCAAAGGTGGGAGAATCTGGGATAACATAATCCTCACCCAAGAGGCTATCCACTCCAACCTGGATAATGGTGAAAAAGGTATGGTGGTGAAGATTTATCTAGCCAATGCATTTGACCGGGTTTCCCACCTATTTCTCCTTAATGTTATGGATAGGTATGGTTTTGACATGGGCTTGATCAGATGGGTCAAAGCCTACATCAGCTCGCCCTGGATTGCCCTTCTTATCAATGGTAGAGCGGCTAGCTTCTTCCAAGCCTCGCTGGCTTAAGACAAGGCTGCCCGCTCTCGCCATTGCTCTATGTAATCCAAGCATCTGTTCTCAACCTCCAAATCGAGCAAGCAAGGACAGACCAAGATCTAATTGGCATCCGCATGGCCAGAGGAACTAAAGATATCAATCATGCTTAGTTTGCAGATGATACTATTCTTCTAGGTGGGGCTAGTTAGATCATAGCTCGAAGATTCAAGGCTGAACTAGACCTATACTGCCAAGCTTCGGGGAGCAAATTAAATCTTAGGAAAATCTTGATCTACAGCTGGAAGATCAACCTGAGGGAGATGTCAGGCATTTCTCGAATACTAAATATTGAAGGAGTAACTATCTGGCACTCCTTTAAATACTTGGGGATCCCAATCTTCAGAAGCAAGCCGAAAATCTCGGACTGGAACCCATTGATTGAAAAAATCATTTTTTATTTTGTTTTGGGGAGCTGTTTGGCAAAATCTAGCCAGGAAATTGGTTATAATTAAATATGTTCTAAACAACTATCCGCTCTATCATTGTTCTATACTCTTGACTCCTCCCAAAATACTTGCAAAAATTGAAAACATGTTGAGAACCTTTCTTTGGCATGGAGGAAAAAAAGGCGAAGGGAAAAAATTTGCTCTCGTGAGCTGGAAAAAAATCAAACTACCTCTGCTGGAAGGAGGCCTCCGGATAAAAGATTTGAAGTTCCAAAATCTGGCAATGGGTGCTAAGTTACTTTGGAACTTGGTGGACCGGAAGCCATCCTAGAGAAACAAGGTAATATGGAAAAAAAATAATTCTTGGGCAAAGACTCAGGTGTATGGATAACGTCCCCAGGACCAGGCATGGCTCCCCAATATTCACTCTCTGCTAGAAGGCGTTGCCAACATTCCAAGAATATTTGCACTGGGTTCCAGGTAATGGTAAACAAATCAATTTATGGCACGATTCAATCATGGGGAATACGTTTTCTACCTCTATCCCTGTTTTTAAAAATTGGTGTGAAAGGTTGGGTATCAACACGATTTGGGATGTTGCTAAGTGGGATATCGATCCACCCCATAGGTGGATTGCTTGGACGATCCCTGAGTGCCCGGTGGAGTTGGAAGATGAGAAAACTCAGTTCATGAATTTCCTCTCTGGTATCGCTCCAGTGGCAAGAGAATCCAAGGATTGCAGAGGATGGGGAAATAATGGCTCGTATAAAGCTGCTAATGGGTACAGGGTGTTCTCGACCATTCCAAACGCAATAAACAATCCGGTGATCTAGAAAAATCTCTGGAATTCTCCGAAGCTACCCAAAATTGACATCTTCTATTGGACTATGGTGCATGGAAGGTTGCTCACGGGTGATGACCTGGAAAACCATGGTTTTGAAGGTCCTTTTAGATGTCCTCTCTACTGTGGCAGCTCCGAAACAATTATGCACCTTTTCTTTTCTTGCCCATATGCCGGATATGTGTGGGATCAAATTACCACTCCTTGGTTCGACAAAATTGAGACTCGGGATAATGCTCAGTATTGGTTTTCTAATTGGGAGAAGGCAATCAAAGTGGACCGGGTAAATAAAAAAGGGATTAAATAGTGCTGGATGAAGCTCCCAAAGCTTGTTTGCTGGCATCTCTGGATCAAACGGAACCACAAAATTTTTCAAAACAAAGATCATCCTCCTGGCAAAATTGTTTCCAAAATGCAGGCACTCATGGGAGAGGTTATAAAGGTAAAGCAAGTTGCCAGGAACAAAGTAAAGCTGTCAGCCAATGAGGTGAGTTGGATGCAATCGCTTAATGCTTCTTCTTCTGACATTGATCCAATCCCGAGGAAGTTGGAAATTTGGGAAATTAGGCTGGACAAATCTCAATTCAGAAAGTTGATGAAAGAGAGGAAGATGTTCAAGTTGTTCTTCGACAGAGCTTCAAAGGGGAATCCAGGGATGGCGGGAAGCGGTGGGGTCATCATCTGTCTAGAGGGAAAAATAGAAGTGGAATACTGCTGGAATATTGGAATTGAATCCAATAACATGGCGGAAGTTTACGGACTGTGGTAAGGAATCAAGCAACTGAAGGAAAAAGGAGTTGAGGAAGCCACGGTCTATGGAGACTCTCATTTAATAATTCAGGCAATGAATGGAGCTAGTCAGTGCCAAAGATTAAATTTGGATAGAATGATTAAAAGAATTAAATATGTCTCTAAGACCTTCCACACACTAGAGTATTTCCACATTCTCCGAGATCTTAATGACTTGGCGGATCAGGCTGCAAATAAGGCAATGGCTCTTAGTGTGAATGAGATGTCAGTAAACCTTATTCTTTCCTCCGGTATCCCGCCTTAGGAAGCTTCTATATGTCTTTGGCCATTTGTCTAAGGGATTGATCGAGCAAGATCTTAGGATAATACATAGGCCTTTTAGTTCTGATTTTTCAAAAATCAGACGGTTGTAACCTTACCTTTTTTCTTAATTTAATACAACATAACTGCTTTTGTCAAGAAAAAGAAATACCATCGGCATCAATTTTAATCACCGAAACATTAAATGATAAATCAATGGTGGGCCTTTTTCCTTTAGCTCCACACCATGATTAATTGCAATATTTACATCATATACATTTTTAATGCAAACGGGGTCAAAACCGGGGTGTTGCAGTCTTATTGCCTCGTATTAAATATGTTGATGGTTTCACTGTTTATGAAGTATCTATGAGGTTGATTTAGAATCTATAGCGTTGATTTGGTTTAAATAAAAGTATAAGCCTTGGGTTAGATACCCATAAACAGAGGATGGGCAATCGTGAGTTAGATTCATGATCTATAATTATAATATGATCTAAAGGATTTAGTTTTAATAACTCGACTTCGGTCGTGGACTGTTAGTTAATTGATATAGTAATTGGATCTCGATATTATTTTATTGTATTTATAATTGTTACTTCGATCTTGGTAACTCTCAATTTGCATTTGGGGTTTTGAGATGGGATCATGTTTATATGACTGGTAGCTTGGATTTAAAAAGCCTCTTGGCTCTTATTCCGTCCATTTAAGAAATTCATAATTAAATAGTCTATAGTTCTTTCAAAATACAGGTTATGCGAATAGATACTATGTTGTTTTATTTGATTTGTTTTGATTACGCATTTTCTGTATGAGTTTGTTATGTGAACCAGTGAAAGTTCCTTTTGTAAGACGTATTGTAGATTAACTAACTTTTAACTGGAACAATATGATTCTAGTTTTGAATTGATATATTCTAAAGACTTTTCTGGAAACATAAACAAGCATAATCTTGAACATTTAACCAGATCTATGATAGTCCTTCGTTTCAATTTACTAGTTGTGTTAACAGTACAACATTATATGAATCTATGATTCGTGTATGGATGCCCAAACATAGATTCGTTAAAAAATCTTAAGATCATGATTCTACGAATACTAAATAAAATATGCTTACTTTACATGAATATATCAAACATGAAAGATATTTGGATCAAATGTATAGTAGAAAAGATATTTAAAACATATGCATAGTATGAAGGATATTTAAAACAAATGCATAGTACTATTACTGTAAAAAGAAATGAATACGATTCATAGTTAACTTGAGATTCTACTATAACTAGTTTTAGACATATAAGAAGTAGAATAGGGAACCTGACACCACTGTCGGGAAAACATAATTGAAATAGTCGTTCCTCCCAACCAACTCCTAGAGCATCCAAGTCTCACTTGCTCTAGAAGCCCCCAACTTGTTCATTGAACCACAAGGGCAAAATTCACTCAATGCACATCTTTTGCATTAACATATCAATTCCTCGTCCACTGCTAGCCCCCTGCTTGCTAAATGGACATACTATTATATAGTATTTTGCCTAGGACTTGGTAATTTATGAGCCTCCTGCTCTTTAGCCCTCCACAAGGAGTTGGGACTTGATTTTGGGTAGGATGCCTCCTGCATATTGAGTTCTCACTCAATAGCTTTAGCCACTTGTCTTTTCCCCTTGTGGGTCTACAAACACTCTTTTAACAACTATTTCAGTTTTGATTCCTCCAGTATTTTTAATTAATAAATAAGAATAATGTATTACATATATTTTTTACTTTCTCATAAAAAATATAACAAAATAAAATATTCAAAAATAATATTAACAATTTATTTTAATTCGATGTATTAAAAATGTTATATATTTTAACTTGTTTTTAATCATTTATTAATTAAATAAAAAATTATTTTCAAAATAAATCTCATTTTAGTTTTTATATTATTTTATTCTCTATATTGAAAAACCAAAACAAGTGCAAGTTACACTCAAGCTTCCATACTCTTAAACTCAAAATTTTACAATTTCAAAATTATAATAATGTTCCATCATATTCATTAAGTAATAAATTGCTTTAATTTTTAATTTTTAATTTTTTTCTCTAATAACTTAAACTACATTTCAATACTAACAAATATGTTAAAAATATTTAAAACTAAAAAAATGAAAATCATTTTTTTTTTCTCAGATGGAAAAATCCACAGGAAACCCAGCAATACTTCCCCACATTCGTGGATGGTAGAGGTGGTAAACCGTCGACCATCCTAGCAGAAGGCCTAACCCCAGAGGACTCAAGGCTCGAACCTGTGACCTCCCCCGAACCGAGAGAGTGTGCACACGTCTTACCAATTGAGCTAACCCTTGGGGCTAAAAAAATGAAAATCACTTATAAACGTACTTTTCCTAAAATTCATTAATGTGTTGGTATACCTTAAAGTTTAAAATAATTTACACACTCTTCTTTAAAGTTTAAAATAATTCACAAAGTTCTTTGTGGATTGTTATCTTTTCATTTAAAAATAATAATAAATCTATATATATATATAGTTTTATATGAAATGTTTAAAAAGAAGACTTATAATATTTAAATTATTTAAATTTAAAATATTCAATAAATTAGTTTGAAAGAATTGAATCTATTGATGAAGAACAAAAAGTTTTTTCACGTGCAATTCCAATGAAACACCATGACATGTATATCTTTCAATTTGGGATATCCTCACAAGCAAGTATGAAAAGTAAATAGCTATTAAGGGAGCTTGGAGAAGTAGATTTTTTTTCTAGGGTTTTTAAGTCACATTTTTCGAAGTACAGAACATAATCCTTGCTTTATTGATTTATGGCAGAAAGGTCGATTTGGCATTAAACCGAGATCTCTTAGTTCGTATTCCATACGATCCCTCCACTTGATCATTGATTTGGTTTCACCCTGGCAGCATTTGGGGGCGACACGTCCATAGGCATGCAAGTATGACATTCCAGGCTATCAAGCACTTGGGTCATACACCGCCACCTGATTACGTTGCTGTAAAGGTGCCTAGGGAGAAGAAAGAGGGGATTGATGACTTTGTTTTGCCCTTGTGTGATGCTTTGTCGATTGGGGAGGATGAAGGAGTGCACTGTGCTGTAGAGCCGAGTAGGGTTTACTCCATGAAACCTGATTTTTCTATACCTACGTGTGATGGGTTTAATGGTGTTGGGTTCTGCACTTTTAGTGTCATCTAGTGATGAGTTTCTGATAAACGAGACGGGTAGGGGTTCATCGTTTGAAGTTTTTTCGGCACCCGTTGAGGATCTGTCGCTTAAAGTTGATCAGGCTAATCATTTTCCGGAGTTTAAGGAATGCTTTCTTGAGAAGCTTATGGTTAAGGATTGTGATTCCCCGGAGGCAGTTAAACATCTGAAGAGGCCTAGAAATATTATCAGGAAAGGGAAACCTGTGATGATGGTTGTTGGTGAGGATGTTTGTTTGAATGACATTGTTTTGACAAACGCCACTACTCTGGTGGGCAGATTTGGCGGTTGTAAATTCAACTCTGACGGTGTAAAGAATTGGGCTGCTGGCCCCCTGGAGTGATCGTATCAGTATGTGTCCGGATGTCTTCATTTTTCCTCGCGGTTGGATTGCTTTCAAATTTCACTCCGAAGATGATGCGGTCACTATTCTTGCGGGTGTTTGGAGATGGAAGAATATGGGTCTGTTGCTGAAAATATGGTCGCCTTTATTTGACCTGAGAGTGGAAAGGTAAGATTTGCTACCTATTTGGGTTAAGTTACCAAACTTGCCATTTGAATTCTGGTCTGTCAAATTCTTTAAGTTGATTGGGAATACGTTAGGTACTTTTTTGGAGGCAAATCTTTCATTTCTTGGTATGGGTGTCTGTTGTTTGGGTAAAGTTCGGGTCTTACTACACCTTAGGAATGGTTTAGTGGAGGATATTTTGATTAAGAAGGGGGGCTCTGAGTTTTATCAGCCTTTAGATTATTTGGGCATCCCTTTCCGCTGTAACAGATGCCATGCCCATGGTCATTTGATCCCTGAATGTTATTTACCTTTTAGTAAAGCTAGTAAACCTGCTTCTGTTCCTAAACCTAAATCCTACTGGAGGGTTAAGAACCCTGTTGTAGTTTCTAAAGAAATTGATATTTCTGTCCCTGATGAGGTTTTGGTGGGAGGTTTGACGGGTTGTGATACTATTTTGGCTGATAATCAGAATTCTATCTTGGACTCACTGAAACCTCTTTGTTTCATAGTTACTGATAACCCTAGTTTACTTCTTGAAAATTTTCTAATTTCCGGGGAAGGGGATTCGAGTGATTCGAGAAGGACTGATTGTCCTTTGGGGAAATTAGGGTTTGTTTCCCCTGTCAAATGTAATAAATCATTTGATGGCTATTTTTTATGGTCCTGTGCTAAGGTTAAAGCGTCTACAAGAGATAAAGATGGAGGTATGACAGGGAATTTTATTCCTTGTATAGATCCTGGAGGGGTTCATAAGGTTTTGATTTCTGATGATAAGGTTGTTTTTGGGGCACTTAGAGCTTTGCATGCTCCTTTGGGTGATTGCTTATGATTACTATGACCCTTAATTACAGAGGGTTGTCTAGTTTGCCCAAAAAACCAGCGGTTCGTAGGTTGATTGATGAACAATTTATTGATGTTTTATTCTTACAAGAAACTTTGTGTGGAGGTGAGTTGTTGGTTTTTGAGATGGAATTAATGAATCATGGATGGAAGTTTTTATCTGTGGATGCTAAAGGAAATCTGGGGGTTTACTTATTGGTTGGCGGATGCGTCATTTTTAGTTGATTAATGCATGGGCATTTGGTTATGGTCTTTGCACTTTGTTGAGCTTAAAATGACAATTGTTTGTATTAAATTGTATGGACCTTATGTGGATAGAGAAATTTTCTGGATTAATTTGTTTAAAATGGAGGGTTTGTTGAGCTCTAAATTGATCCTTGGTGAAGATTTGAATTTTTCTGTTGGTTTATCTGAGATTTGGGGCGATAAGGCTAGAGTTGATAACTTATCTGATTTCTTCATTAGGCAGACGAAGGATGCTTCACTTGTGGATAATGCCCCAACAATTTTACTTCCTACCTGGAATAATCAGAGAGTTGGGTGTGAGAATATATGCAAGAGTCTGGATAGGTTCCTTCTTTCTTCTGATTTTCTGGACTGTGATTTGCATTTCAGACAATGGATTGGATGTGGTGGGGATTCGAACCATAATCCTGTCTTTATGCAAGTCTTGAATAAGGATTCTAGCCCCCGTAGTCCTTTTAAATTTAATGCTTCTTGGTTGGAGGATGAAGACTTTGTCTCCCTTGTAAAATATACTTGGATAGGTTTTTCTGATAACCTTGCAATTTCTCCTGCTGCGCACTTCGCCTTAAATATTAAGAAAATTAAAGATTTGTCTATCTCTTGGTCGGTTGCGAAGAAATTACCGGAGAAGAAGGACTTAGTGGACATTGAATTTTTCATGGCCGATCTACATAAGTTGGGTTTTGGGTATGCATATGAGGTGAATGAATCTTCTTTGGTTGATTTGGAATCCCGTAAGAGGAAAATTTTACTAGATCGTGAACGTGAGGCTAGATTGAAAAGTATAGCTTTGTGGCTTCTGTGTGGGGATGACAATACCCCTTTCTTCCATAAGTATGTTGATAACAGGAAATTTATTAATTCAATTTGGAAGATAGTTGATGGTGATGGTAACATGGTGGAAGGATTTGAGGCTATTGCAGAGGCTAGTGTCAAACATTTTGAGACTTTATTTCAGGAGGAGAGTAATCTCCATCCGCCAGAAGTTGTTATGAGTGTTGGGTACTTTCCCACATCCATAACTGAGGAAGAGAATGAAGAGCTCATTAAACCTGTTACATTACACGAAATCCAGTCCATTCTTACTTTGAGTAAGAATGATAAGAGTCCAGGACCGGATGGCCTACCAGTCGAGGTCTATCAGGCTCTGTTTGATGTCTTGGGTTTGGATTTATTACATGTTATTGAAGATTCAAGGAAAAATGGTAAAATTCCAGCTGTTTTTAATACTACTTTTCTTGTTCTGATTCCTAAGATTGATCATCCTACATGTTTCGAGGACTTCAGGCCAATATCTCTGTGTAACTTTTGCTATAAAATTATTGGTAAGATTATTTCTAGTCGCATTAGAAATGTGTTGGACCGTTATATTTTTTGTGAACAGTTTGTTTTTTTACCTGGAAGACAGGTTCATGATGTGGTGGGGGTCATTCAGGAAGGTTTACATACCATTCATGGTAAACATTTAAAATCAGTGGTTCTTAAAATTGACTTGTCTAAAGCCTATGATAGAGTTAGTTGGACTTATCTAAGGGTACTTTTGTCCAAAATGGGCTTTTTTGGTTTATTCATTACCTGGGTTATGAGCAGTTTATCATTAGTCTCCTTTGTTGTTCTTATTAATGGAGCAGCTTCAACTTTTTTCAAAGCTGGAAGGGGGTTAAGACAGGGTTGTCCATTGGCCCCTTTACTTTTTTTGATCATTGATGAAGGACTGAGTAGAGCTCTTTATTGTGCCAAAGATGATGGGGTTTACCGTGGTATTTCTTTTGGAAATGATATTTCCTTAACCCATGTACTTTTTGTGGATGGCGTTATCATGGTTACTAATGGATCAAAACAATCGTTATCTTCTTTGTATGAGATCGTATTGGTTTATTGTAAGGCTTCTGGTATGCAGTTAAATGATAAAAAATTTGCATTATATTACTCTGGTTTGGATGAGTATGAGATCATTACTTTACAGAATATTTTTTCATTTTCTGTGTTAACCAATGAGAATGGCATGAAGTATCTTGGTTTATTTCTTAAACCGTGCAGATATGTTTTGAAGGATTGGGACTGGCTTATCGCAAAAGTGGAAAAAAGGATTCTGAACTGGAGCTTTCGATAGTTAACCAAGGGAGGTAAGCTTATGTTAGTCAAAGCTATTCTTGAAGCTATCCCGATTTATTGGATGCATTTATGGATCCCTGTGGGGGTCATCGAGAATATTAGAAAGTTATGTTTTAGATTCTTGTGGTCTGGACATAAGGATTCTGTTGGTCTCCGTTGGAATTCTTGGAAAACCTTGGCTTGCCCTAAATTTCTGGGTGGCTAGGGACTGAAAATTCCTGTGGTTTTTGCTAAAGCCCTTGCAGCCAAGAGTGTCTGGAATATTATTGCAGGTTCGGGTCTATGGGTTCAGATTGCAGTTCAGAAATATGTTCATTCTTTATCTATTTTGGATTGGATCAGAGTGTCTGTTAAGAAGAAAACGAATATTTCTATTTGTTGGAAAGCTGTTTTATGGACTTTTGATATTATTGGTAATAATCTTGTATGGAAGGTTGGTAATGGTGTTGATCTGAGGATTGGTATTGATCCTTTGGTAGGTTGTAAATGGTGACATCATTTACCTACTTTACTGCTTGATAAACTACATTATGTTGGTATTTTCTTTCTTAAAGACATTGGATGCCCTGGTATGACTCTCTTGAGTGAACAAGGTTGGTTGTCTACAAACATACTTGGTCTATCTGATATACAAGATGTTTTATGTTGGGATGGTTTTCTAGCCATTCTTAAAGCTAGTCATGTTAAACTAACTAACAATACTGATATACTTGTTTGGAATTTGTCCAAAAATGGTAAATATTCTCCAAAAGAAGGTTATGTGCATTTGCTGCAGGACAGGAATGGATTGGATTTTTCTTGGTGGTGGAAAGTTTTGTGGAAACTTAAGTGCCCCTTGAAATCAATTTTTTTTGTTGGTTTCTCTTTTCTGATAAGGCACTTACTTGGGATGTCCTGGTTAGAAGAGGTTTTGAAGGACCTGGCAGATGTTATTTGTGTAAATTGGAGGATGAATCTAATTTACATCTTGGGGCGGATTGCCATTTCACTAAGAGTGTTTGGTTAGATATTGAAGATAAGTTAAATTTTAGGAATCTTTGCTATGGGGAATCTGTAACAGATTGTTTGAAGAACTGGTGTCTTAATATGGAAGTTAAGCATATTAGGTCTGTGCCTATTATTGTTTTGTGGTTTATATGGAAGGCTTGCAACCAAAGCTGTTTTGAAGATCAATCTTTGATGCCTTCTCAGGTTTGCTCTTTCAGTCTGGGTATGTTGCGATATTTCCCACAAGATGATTTTGTTCTGAAAATAAGACCTGTATTTGCAGAAACAATTGATAAATCTTACCCTTGGGGTTATTTTGATGGATCAGCAGCAGAGGATTCATCTTCTTGTGGAGCTGGAGGTATACTTTACATTTATGATAAAATTTCTTTTTCTTTTAAAGCTGGTTTAGGGGCTGGCACTAACAACGCTGCTGAACTCTGTGCTTTAAAGCTTCTTCTTACACTGGCTAGGATGAATGATTATGCAAGAATCTAGATTTTTGGCGACTCTCAGTTAGTCATTAACTGGGCCAAAGGTAAATTCATAATGCACATCTTAGAATTATCTTTAATTCTTCAAGAAGTACACAGACTTTCTGACAGTTTTGAGATGGTGCAGTTTTAGCATATTTATCGCGAAAGGAACAATTTATCTGATTCATTAGCTAAGGTTGGAGCGAGGATCACTGAGGGTTTCTGGCTCATTAAAAAATTAAGAGAGGATACAGCCTATGAATCTTATCAGATCTTCTGAACAGTTTAAGACTTTTGATGATCTTTTGAATTTGTTTTGGTTTCTATAGAGCTGTTGCTGGTCTCTAGATGCTGTAGCAGCATTTTTTGATATGTTTTTTGGATGCTGTTGATGAAGAGCTTATGTTGTTTGATACTGATATATATCCGTCTTTTTGAGTTACATATGAACTTATATGAACATATTTGAGGATGATAATGAAATATCATCTTATATTTTGATACTATATGTGTATTTTTTGATTTTGATTTTGCTTTAGCAAATCAATGTTGTGATGATTCGATACATGATTTTACGATCTTTTGTAAAAAATCTTTCAATTTGGGGTTGTGGAAGAAGACATAAATAAATAAATAAAATCTATGTTTATGATGTTTGTTAATAGATCTCATAAGTATAAAATAATTAGTTGGCTAAAAATTAAATTTTTAAGCAAGGAACAACTAAGAGTTGTTTTATCTAGCCCTAGGATTAAGAAAATTAACATGGTTTAATATCTTGGACTCTTAAAAGGGAAGTAGATACGAAATATACGAGAATAGATCTTGGTGGGTGCTTGAGGGACAAAGCACACACCGTTTTTTCTTGTAGATCTAGTTATGGCAACAATCAATCTTAAATTTGAAGATAGGTTAGATGGGGCATTTAACTTCATATCGTGGAAACCAAGGGTTACAGTACTCTTAAAAGAACAATATCTTTGGGACTTTGTGGATAAGGCAGTGACTGAACTGACTGATCCAACTAAGTTGGAAGCTTATGAGAAGAAGGAGATTAAAGCTCAGAGACTTATCATGGATGCAATAAAAGATCACTTGATTTCTCATGTAGCTGTCAAGTCAATAACCCATGCAATGTACAAAACCAACCTATTATAATATGGAATGAGAACTCACACGAGTTCTCCTTTTGTTGAAGTTCACATCCAGTGGCTATTTTTACCCACGAATTGAAAAGTGGTGCTACCAGTAGCATCCTTTATTTCCAAGGCTAAAATTGTAACTTTTTTGAAATCCCAGCCGGTGGGGTTGTGATCAAAACCCTAAATCAACACCCGAATTGACAAGTGGTGCTCCCAAAATCATCCTCTTTTTTTCTAGGATTAAAATTACGCTTTGTTTGAAACTGTGGCATTAGTAATTGGCACCGTTGCAAACAAAACCATAAAATCAACCCTCAAATCAAAAGTCGGCGCTAACATGGCAACCCCATTTTTATTTTACAGGTCAAGATTACAACTTATCTGATACCATGGCTTAAACATCTAATACTTATGCAACAAAAAATACCAAAACCAACCCTCTGATCGAAAAAAGGTGCTACAAGTAGCAACCCTTTCTTCTCTTGGATCAAAATTGTAGACGTTTTCGAACATGACCCAAATTTTTAAATTTTTTGAAAATATGACTTTAGAAACAAAAATAAAAGCATTTTTTGATAATAATTTTTTTTTTTGAAATAAAAACCACTATAAAAGCATAAAATAAATCAATTATATAAAAAAAATACGTTAAAAACAGTTAAATAAACAACATAAAAAAATAATTAAAAATTAAAATTAAAATAAAATAAAAAACCTCAAAATTTTATATATATATATATATATATGTATGTATGTATGTATGTATGTATGTATGTATGTATGTATGTATGTATGTATATACATTGTATGTATGTGCATTATATGTATGTATATGCATATAATGCATATACATACATATAATGCACATACATACATACATACATGGTAATATATTGGTTATATATATATATATATATATATATA
>LPNX010685483.1:27197-79348 GCA_001517045.1 Pseudotsuga menziesii
AAAAATACTTGGGTTACTTTAAAATCTTGTTCTTGTGCTAAAAAAGCTTGCCAAGAAGCTTTCCAAGCTCACTATAGTTTTGGAAAGTTAGGAAGTTATAAAGGTTTGTATTGTAGCAATACTATGAAACTTAGAACTAATGTGGGTGTAAGCAAGGCACTCTAAGAGAAAGTGATTTTCATCCTCAACGCTCATAGACTCACACAGATGGAAAACCCTTTCTGCCCATGGAGTTTTGGGAATAGACCAACGCCTTGTTTCGCTATGGAGTTCATGAGAGTTCGTTCTAATCATGGCTATATTAATTTTCTTCAGTGAGCTAGTTACTACCGAGAGATATTTCTGATCCTCCAAGTTAGGATTAATGACCTCCTTATAGTATCTTAATTTTCTCTTAACCGCTAAATTTTCCTCACACTAGAATTTCTCTTTAAACTTAGAAGTAATAATATTTTTGACATTGTCAATGTTCTACAAAATGTCGTTTTCATTAATGCCCCAATGGTTTAACCAAGCCATGGTATATTTACACCAACACCGCTTGAGGCGTAGTTGGTTTTGACTTGAGTTTAAAGCAATTTTGGGAAGTCTCTCCTTTCCCATGTTATTTATCTTATGCTTGTACATTAGCTACCTAGTCATAGCAATGCTATTGATGGGGGAAAGACCCACTTCTATGAGGATAATAGGATAAGGCGTATTGGTTTTAATTTTGAGGTTATAAGTTATAAACTGCTTCTGAATTTGCTCAATCTTCCTCCAAGATTCTTTAGAAATGTTGCACCCCCATACTTCACAACCATACAAGATAATAGGGATGACCAGAGTTTCAAAGATGAACTTATTCTTATCCCACATGACTAGATTGGTTGATTTATAGTTATTTTCAAGACCAAAATAAGATTTCCACCCTTCATTAATCCTTTTCTCAATGTTATAGTTCCAATTGAGCTTGTGATGAATTCAATTTCGAGATACTTGTAAGAACTCACTTCCTCTAGATTTATATTACCATAAATAAAATTTGCATAAGTGTGTTTCTTAAATTTTATAATCATGATTTGTGTCTTGTCGGAGTTAACAGTCATAACCATGTTAGAGAAAAAATATTTAAGAATTCTTAATTGCTTATCGATATCAGAAGGACACCTTGCCATAAGAACGATATCATCAGCATAAAGTAGGAGGATGATAACTATCGTAGCTAAGATGTACCGGCGCAACCTGCTTCTTCTAAACACTTCTATAGCTTATCAATGTAAATGCCAAAAATGGTAGGGGAGAGGGGGGAACCTTGTTTAACTCCAATACTACAATTTATATATGTAGTCCACCCCTCATTATTCTTAAACTTGGCAATGACCTTTTTGTATAACCTTACCGCGACAACTCTCAACTCAAAAGGCACCTTAAGCTCCTCTAGCCTATTCCACTGGTTATTTCTAGGCACTGTATCGAAAGCTTTTCTAAAATCCATAAAGCAACAAAACAAGTCAGACTTATTATTACGTCATTACTCTGCAATGATCCTAAGTGTAAGGAGGTGGTGCGTGGTTGAATGATTCCTTCTAAAACATGCTTGGCCTTTAGCCTGCTTACCTTCCATTTCTAGCCATCCATTGGTCTTATTTTCTAAGATAATTCCATATAACTTATCTAAGAGAGGGCTAATCATAATAGTTCGATAATTAGAGGGGTTATTTTTATCGCCACTTTTGAAAATAGGAATAATGAGGCTTTAAGTCTAGCCTATTCCATCGGTTATTTCTAGGCACTGTATCAAAAGCTTTTCTAAAATCCACAAAGCAACAAAATAGGCCAGACTGATTATTATGTCATTCCTCTGCAATGATCCTAAGTGTAAGGATGTGGTGCGTGGTTGAATGATTCCTTCTAAAACATGCTTGGCCTTTAGCCCACTTACCTTCCATTTCTATCCATACACTGATCTTCTTTTCTAAGATAATACCATATAACTTAGCTAAGAGAGGGCTAATCATAATAGTCCAATAATTGGAGGGGTCATTTTTATCGCCACTTTTGAAAATATGAATAATGAGGCTTTGAGTCCAAGGTGTAGGAAACCCTTGCTTGACCGCTACATTAAAGAGTTTGTGGATGTGCAGGATGAGGACGACCCCTCCAATTTTTAAGATTTCTGCTTGGTAGAATTCAATGTCTTTGGCTTTTCCATTTGCTAACCGCTTAACTTCGAAATCTATGTCTTCTAACGAGAAAAATTATTTCGCTGTAAGAAGGGTTTGAATGTTATCTCTAATATCTGGGGATTCATAAAGCATTTTAAGATAGGAATTCTGATATTTTATATCAATTTTATTGTCTTCTTTTATTTTGCGAGTTAGAATTTGCCTCCAAAAATTCTTGGGAGCCACCTTGGAGAGGTGTAGGATATTTTCCTGCCTTTTACTTACATAATGTGTTTTTCCTTTTCTTTTAATTAAGGCTTTGTAGTGATTCATCCTGTCCATTTTTATCGAATCTGCAATAGCTTGCTTAATTTCTTTTCTCGCATCTTTACACTCTTGATCATACCAAGGGTTGGTTCTACTATTGCTTGCTTTAGTCGATACTTCAATAGAGAACTTGTTAACGGATGACGAGAGAGTTGTAGAAAAATTATGGTAGAAATTTTCTATATTCTCCATGCTAGATAAAGGAACCAGTCCATTTTTTAGATTATGGAGAAAAATATGAGCTTTATTTTTATCGAAGATCTAGTGCTTTTGGAAATGATAGTTTTCCTCCTTGGGATCGTTATACATGGCAATATTGAGAGTTATAATTAAATGTCTATGATCAGAGTCAGGCTCATGGTCATTGAAGATGTTGAAATCTATTAATTTGTTGTATATAGGGATATCAGATATAACATGATCTACCACACTACTTCCAATCCCATGGATACAAGTCATCTAGCTAGAGTTTGGCCATTTTGTGAGACCGTTGCATATGATAAGATCTTGAGCACTACAAAATTTGACCAACTCAGACCCAAATAAATTTTCACCTAGATCTTCAAAACTTCTTTGGTACATGTTAGCTAGATCAAGGTCTTGATCTAACCAAACAAGATTAGGGTTGGAATAGTTGTTTAAAAGAATAGCTTGGTTATTGGAAGTTCGAGCATTGAAGTCACCCATGAAAAGGATATTTCCTTCCTTCCTTAAACAAGAAATATCATGTTTTAAACAATTATAAGGACAATTTTTATCTAAATTTGTTTTTCTATAGAAGTTGTAATTAATAGGGGCAAAATAACAAATGGCTATGTACGTTTTTTCATCATTAATATATGTGATCTCTATCCAAATAAATTAGTTGTAAGGGTCTTTCTTATAAAGCGTAACATGTGGAGATATGTTCTTCCTAATGTAACAAGCTATACCCCCAATGCCTCTATGGCATGAACGTTTATTCCATATTGACCATAGGACATATCCGTCTATATTAGGGACATTGGGCTCCTCGTTTTCCCAAGTTTCAACCAATAATACAATATCAATTTCGCTCAGGATGCAACTTAACTTAGGGCCTTTGGCCCATGGAAATCCTCGACAGTTCCAGGATAAGATCTAGAGTGTGTCAAATTTCTATTTATTACTATCCTTTTGGTTTCCATCTCTACTAACAACGTTCTTGTTTATGATTAATGCCCATTTTCCCTCCTTCCTAGCCTCGTTTACCTTTTGGACCTCCTTTATTAATTTGGCCTGACCCTCTATAATGTGGTATTCATTTATAAATACCCCCGAGCCTTTCAAACTTGATGTCTTGCTGAGTATGTTGTATTTTTGTTCAGTAGAGCTAACCTTAACCCGTATTAGGCTTTCTTTATTCTCGATTAATTTCCCCAACCTATTTGCTTCTATGAGACCGGTAGCTTCAATTTGTAACCTATTGTGAAGTTATGTCTTGACAATGGCTAACGTATCCTCTTCTTCCTCCTCTTTTAAACAAAAAATTATGAGGTTTACAGCTCTTTTGTTATGCTCACGGTCTAATGCTACAAGCTTATTCATTTCCTATTTAATGGGTTTGATATCTATTTTACCTTCTATATTATTTAGGGTTAGGGTGTGGTTGATTTTTTCCTATAACTCTTTAATATTATCCTTTAACTTAATATTTTCTATTGTATCTGCCTCTCCTTGTTTGGGTGTTTTTTGAATTTCTATTGCATGAATTCTAGTCTCCATTATCTCTACCTTGTTCTCCGTTTTTTTATTATCTTATCGTCTAATTGTTTTTGGATCTCTTCTTGAAAATATGTGAATTTATTATGTATCATGGATTTTAACTATATTTGGAGTTTAGCTTCTCTTTCTTCCCTACGTTTCTCTAAGGATTCTATATATTCATAAATTTTAGCTTCTCATTCTTCCCTACGTCTCTCTACTGACTCCATAAAATCATAAAGGTTTTGTAGGGTAACTGTGCTAGGTCTTCCTTTAACAGTTTTTGGAAAATGCGATGAATTAATCATATTTATGTAAAGGTGTAAGAATGTATATAGAGAAAACTAAAACTAAAAATAGAAAACAAAATAAAAAATTAAATTAAATTAAAAAAAAGAGGAAAAAAAGTATGCACCTAATTTATACATATATTAAAAAAACAAGAGCCACGAAGTGGCAATGTCCTTGACATTGCTAACATGTATTGGGATAAGAAGAAATCTAGAGAAATGGAAACTTAGATGAACGAATGCATGCAAAAAAGAATAGGTATTATGATTTGAAAACCTAAGCAAGTTGACTAAGGTGGCACTCTTTGGATTCCTTTGCCACCATAAAAAGTAAATGTCATTCATTTGTCATGTGATCCATTAAATTTATTCTCGAGTAATTATGGGTCTATGCCAATGTCATGATAAACTCCAAGCAAGTTAGCCTACACAATAGTTGAAAATGACTAGGCCACTTTGGTTCTTGCATGATTTGGTTATTGATAAGTGATATGTCAAATGTATGTGTCAAAATTATACATTATTTTGTTTATGCCATGATTTTAGGATCAATCAAGCCTTGGGATGCACAATATGGATGCTTAGTTGTAACAGTTGAATGACCTTTTTTCATGGAAACCCTCTTACACTGTAATGCCCGAGTAACCCAGTAGTAGATAAATTTTAATCTAAGAGAAGCTCAATATTATAAAATTTTGTCTATCTCCTTAGAACTGAAAAACATTGGATAATATTTATGAGAAAGTGAAAAACCTAAGCATGAAAGCAATCAAATTTTCTCTATCTTCTTGGAACCTAAAAACCTCCAAGAAGATAGAGAAAATAATCTTTATACAATTATTGGAAAACTATCAAATACTCATGAAGTAGATAAACCACTACAATATTATTCCTTCTTGAAAGTTCCTCGTAATATCAAGTTTAATGATAATGACATAACAAATAAGCTTATTAACAATGCACTCTAATATGTGCATTGGTAATACTCATTGTGTGGGCTCATCTACATGGAGAGTACATTGTACAGGAACCAGGAAATCCTCTTGTATTTCGCCTTATCGCCTCGCCGATCATGGAAAATTTAACATCCTATAAGGTCGTCATGAAATATATGGAAAATTTGATTAAAAATGACTTTAAATTCGATTTCTTCAAACGTCATTTTAAAATCATTCTAATTGAATATAAACTCCTCATCAAATTTTGTTACAGAAGAACCATAACACTATAGTGAATACAAATACCTACATAACAAGGGGAAATATATTGAAATAAATGAGAACAATGTGTTGTTTGTCAATAGCAAGGTTCTTTTTCTCTAATTTCGCGGAGTATTTCATTGATGATGTTGAATATTACTTTACGGTGAAATAATTCATTTAACCGAAATGATGTTTATGACTTTATAGTAGTAACGAAAGGAATGAAATTTAGTTTACCTTCTGATTGGAGGGAATGCCTTTGGCATAAGGTGAGTTCAATACCTACAAAACATAGCACATGTTCAAAAAAATTGTTATAAAGCTTGGTATATTTAGATTTTTAGAAGAACAAACCCTTAATCTCATCAAATCAGCTAAGAAATTTAAGTCAAAGTTATTTTTTTGTAAATGTCCCATTATTTCTTGAGTCAAAGAATCTATTTTTTCTTTTAATGGTCCCATGTAAGAAAAAGGAGAAAATGCATGTAAGAAATGGAGCTTGAAGCCTGAAGATTGAACTATTTAGACCGTTTGTGTTACAAAATTCCACAAAGATATCGTCTTTGTCATAAATTATTTCTCTGAACACAGAATAATCGATGCTTGGTGATAAATGATTTTTAAAGTTCCTTTAATATTGGAACCATAATATATTTAATGTATTCAGTAGCAATTAAGTCGTCTGCAATACAAGTAGCAAGACCTATAATATAATGTGAAACTCTTAAAAAAATGCAATGCAAAGACTTTGTACCTGAACCTGATCTTGTAGAAATTTAATGTATCCCATGGCTTCAAGAAGAATGTGTGCGGTATCGATTTGCAGAATCAATATTAGGGCCATGAAATTAAACATTCCGTGATACAAATTGATTTATAGACAACTACTAGATAGGTAAATTTTTCTATGAAATAAGCTATTCAAAGCTAAAAAGATTAAAATGTTCTCAAAGACTGGAGATTTCACCTTTCCAAATGATGAGACGAGCTATTGCAATGTTGTAAAATGTTTGCATAGCTTCTCTTTGGGCACCTGCAACTTTAAAGAAAGCGTGAGAAGAAGCCTCTTTCCTTGATCAAAATTACAGTTAAGAAATACACGGGGTTGAATTTGAGCTTGTAACCTTCATCGGAGCACCGGCAAAAGCTTCTGTTCTAGGTTTCTTGAAAGTCGTATTTCAAAGTCCGACTTGTTCATTGCTTCTCTTTTTTTCATTAGAGCACTCTCCACCTTCATCAACCTGCAGAAGCATTAACAAACATAAATATAGATACAACTTTAAATCCAAAGACAAAATGAATAAAGTAGATATACACGGTGGCTACTTACAACATTCTTTTGCAAATTATTATTGCTTGAAGATGTAGAAGATGAACTAGAGTGGTTGCCTCCAGAATTCTGTTGTTGGATGAAAACCTCCTTAGGGCTGGGGCATGTGTGAACCATGTCCAGCTTTTTCATATTACTCTGGAATGTGAGGATATTTGATGACTAAAAAGTCACAGGAACCTTAAGCGTACTAGGAAGCTATACATGCGGAATCGACACTTTGTTGGAGGCTGGAAATCCTTCTAGTTCGAGGTCTAGTGATTTTGGCGGCAAAGTGTTGGAAGGATCCAAGAGCCTAGTGAAAGGGATACAAGGAAAAATCTCCATCCCAAACAAAAAGCTTCACGCAAAACACATCCATGTTCCCAACATTATTCTTATTACTAATGTTGTTGTTCTTGTCAGTGTTGTTGTTATTGTTGTTGTTACAACCACTGCGTTATTATTGTTGTTGTTATAGCTATTGCTGGTGCAGAAGGAAGAGCTGGACGCAATCCAATGGTTTTTTTTAGCGATTTGTCTATTATTCTATGAACTTGAGAACATTTTCACATCATTACTTCAACATATAAAAATATGGATCTCTTACACTCTCTACATGTGGGATATATCTCACAAATATAAACACAACAATATCAAGGGTTAAGCACAAATATCACTTAGTGCCAAGTTAGGATTCCAAATCATTGAAAGGAGACTTCTCGAGGGATGAGTGTCAAAAAATAGAAGATAAGAACTCACATGGAGACCAAATGCCAAGAAAACACAATAGGGAGTTAAAATATGGAAGTTCCAACATCGTCCTCCATACACAAAGAATCAAATGCTCTGCTAGATTTTCTAGAAATGACTCTCTTGGAGGTCATTTTATTAATTGTCATGGCTTTTCTCGTGCTATGTGGAGCATGGTTGTATAGGGATTGTGAAAATCTGGAATATTATTTGGGATCTTGGAAATCTGGAATATTAAAGGAGGTATTATTTACGGGGAGCCAAAAACAGAAAAGGTTGAGGATAATTATAGCATTGCTGATATCAGCGACGTCGCCGGGTCTTGGGGCACATGAATCAAAGACAACGTCATCCCATCAATCCAATAATAATCTTAAATAATAAACATTTAAAAAAAAAAATACACAACCTTAGTTTAAATTCCAGGTTTTTTTTTAAATGACTACAAATTACTTCAAATAATCGCCCTGAGTGATTCGTATATATCCCCTTGTCGAAGACATAAGAATATATAAAAAAATAACATATAAAAAAGAAATATGTAGGTATAGAGTAATGGAGAGAGTTAAGGATGGGCGCACCACTCAAAGGGCAACCTTAAAACATTTAAAAAAAATTGAAATAAAAAACATCATAAAAACATAAAAAAATTAAAAATACAAAAACAATCCAATAAATTAAAAACAACATAAAAAACAAACAAACCTATATATATAAAAGCCAATAACAAAAAAAAACCATATAAAAAAACAAAAACGAACCTATAAAAAATAAACATATATTAAACAAGCGTTACAAGGAGTAAAGTCCCTAACTTTGAAAAAGTAATAAAAACAAACTTCGGAATTAATAATAATAATAGTAATAATAATAATAATAAAACTTCAACTTTTAATAAAAGCAAATTTTAGATCCGCGAGCTGTAGAATAGTTGGTGGCGAGGTATGGTGAAGAGTCCCCCTAAGCTGGAAGGTCGTTGGTTCTAATCCCGTCGGATACCAAAAAATCCAACCATGTTAAGGGTTGGTGCGGTCCAAGTTGGGTGTGATCCCCAGGTGATTTTGATGGCTTAGATGCCCCTGGTTCGTGGTTTCTTAGCCAATGGAAACCCTGTTAGTCAGAAGGGTTCCACCACTTTGCCAAAAACAAAAAAAATAAAAGCAAATTTTAGAATTAAAAAAATAATAATAAAACTTCTAACTTTTAATAAAAGAAAATTTTTGAATTAAAAAATAATAACAACAAAACTTCAACTTTTAAAAGAAAGTGAAATCAACAATTTTTTTTAAGGTTGCTATGGTCTAATATAAAAAATCAATTTTAATTTTAATAATATCATATAATTATTAATAATTTAAGTTTTAATGAGCTTAGTATCTAACATACACATGCTAGAAACTTGACATTTTCCATCTCCTAGATTAAAACAAAATGCTGAAAAATACTTTCAATTCTTGACTTGAGGAGTGAAGATTTTAAAATTGAGAAAAAATAGTCGTAGCTTTTATTTATATGAAGCGAATAATTATTCGCTCATACAATAATCACCAAAATATCTGGAATATCGGATAAGCCATAAGGAAAATATATATTAATGATAGGATGAAAGATGATTGATGATTACAATGGTTGATAACCCGCCTATTAAATAGGGCTTGGGAATTGTGAATGAAAGGTCATGCCCTTTCATCTTAATTGTGTTTATTATTAATTATTTAATTATTAGATTTATTTTATGTTCGTTACATTGCCTTCCCCTTAAGGGCATCTTTGTCCTCAAAGATGTATTTGACATTAATGTCTGATTTATTTTAATCTGTCGTCTTGGAATTCTTTCCCTTTTGTATTTGCGACATTTGAGGAGATGAGCCGATATGAATTACGGATTCTCCAGGAAAATTGTCGCATCTTATTTGCTGTGGTCCATCCCAGATCTATTTTTATCGGAGCTCTAAGATCTTTTTGTGGGACAATTCGTCTCAATTGTTGCTTAATATGTCGATATTTTCGCATGTCCACATAAGTCTTCTGTGAATACCCATTTTGACCCTGTCGTTGGTCAAAATGACGATTATAATTAGGGTGTAGGTGTTGTTTGTTCTTCTTTCTTTTAGACTGCGGCGAGGACTGTCTTCACTTCCTCAATTTGATTTTTGGATGCATTTTCTTGGATTGTGCTTCTTGGTTCTCCAGTAGATTGTTTATGATTCTGAATCTTTTCGATTCTTTCCTTTTGTGACTTTTTTCCAATTTATAGCTCCTTGATTTGGTTATGTAGTTCCTGATTACGATTATTTACACACTGGTTTTCTTCTTGATTTTCTAGTATTTTTCCTTCGGGGTCTTCACCGGAGTGTTCCCTCTTGCTACTATTTTTCAATTTTTTGTTTTTTGCAATCAGGGTTTTGTTATGATTTCTTAATTTAGAAAAATTTCTTCAGAATTGTTGGATATTGTTTTATTATTGTTTGCGATCTCCAACTTGTGTTCCTTTCTAGAGTCACTGTTTTCTGTTGAAGAACTTTTATCTGTTGTCGATACTGGTCGACCACTGATTCTTGGTATTCTAATTCCTGTCGTATGTGCGTCGGTTCTTCATCTCTGTCGTTAATGATTTTGTTCAAGCGTTTTATTTTTGCTTCATAATGAATTATTTCTTTCCTTATATCTTGATTTTTTTTTGTCTCTGATTGAAATCATTTTCGTCTTTTAATTTCTTAATTTGGGCGGACAATTTTTCTATATGATTGTTTTGGTGGGAATTTTTTTGTTCCTCGCGCTCTTTTTGCATCTTATGTAATTTAATCAACATTTCTGATTTCGTATTTATGTCCCGTAACTCTTCATTGTCTCTCTGATAACGCTTTAGCTTGGCTTCTAATTTCTCTATTTGTACTTGCAGACCAACTTCCATGGTCTTGACTCCTTCGATGATAGATGGTCTTCCTTTGGTTTCTTCTGCGATAGATAGCCTTCGACTTTTTCGACGATAAAGGGATTGGTCTCCTTCGTTACGTTAAATAACCTTTTTTTTTCCAAAAATAATTATTATAAATAATAATTGTTATAATTTCTTTTTTTATAATAATAATTAATTAATTAATAATTATATTAATATTTTATAAACTATATATATATTTTAATATATAGTTTTTTTAAATAATAATTAATTATTGTATTAATTATTATATAATAAAAATCTTTATTTTATTATTTTATATAATAAAACAAAAAAATGAACTATTATAAATATATTATAATAATTCAAATCAAAGTAAAACCTGGTTGAAGCTGGAAAGCAAAACCATGTGTTTGTTTTACTTTAAAAGCAAAACCATGTGCTTATTTTACTTTATCTTTTCTTTTTTTTACTTTCCTTTTTCTTTCTTTTGTTTTTTTACTTTTTTCTTTATTTTTATCTTTTTTTACATTTTCTTTTTCTTTTGGACAATTTCCAATATTTTAGGGAAACCCTAAAATAAGGCTATAAGCCAAAAATAAGACAAGGTCTGAGAATTAAGGCCAAAGGTCCAATCAGCCAAACGAGGCTCTGATACCACTTGAAGCGAATAATTATTCACTCATACAATAATCACCAAAATATCTGGAATATCAGATAAGCCATAAGGAAAATATATATTAATGATAGGATGAAAGATGATTGATGATTACAATGGTTGATAACCTTCCTATTAAATAGGGCTTGGTAATTGTGAATGAAAGGTCATGCCTTTTCATGCCCTTTGACTTGAGGAGTGAAGATTTTAAAATTGAGAAAAAAGAGTTGTAGCTTTTATTTATATTGGTGGGAAAGATGGTTTTTTCTTCTTTTTCCAGCCATCAAACCCCAAAAAATTGCAACCTCTTAATTTGTCTTTTTATGCATGAAAAGGAAACCATGCATCATTTTAAAACAAATTCTTATGACTAGAGATTATCATTCAAGGGCTTTGCATTTCCCCCCTCCTTCGGCCTTTAGATTTTTCCCTGTGTTTTCTTGAACCCTAATACTCTGAGTGAGCTCCTCTGTGTGCATCACCCGCTACTGTTCTTCACTGCCAAGGCCCCAGGAGGGGGTGCCGAGCCTCCCCCTCCTCTTCCTCCAGAGCTCATAGCTTTCAAGAAACTCCTGTGCATGAATATGTGTAGAGGTTGATCTGGAAATAGGGCTCCCATAAGCCATAAAACTAATAGTGGCAGATTGGTCTCATGTGCAAGAATTGGATTATGAACAACTGCCTTTTAAGTGTAGGCATTGTCATGGATACGACCACTTTGTAAGACATTGTAAAAAGAATGTTGAGGATGATTTAGAAAATGTGAAAGGAGATCAATGAACAAAGGTGCAGAAGTCTGTCTTGAGAAAGTAATTCAGTAAACCTAGAGCGAAAGGGGCTCCTACAGGATCCAGTGCGCACATTACATAACAACACCAGATGGAAGGGATCGCAGTTCCTCCTTGGGAAGAAGCATCCTCAAATCCTTTTGAAATTCTCAACACCCAGGAAGACCCTCATGTCATAGCAAAATAAACGGAACAACAGGACCATTCTTCAACATTTGAGGAAGACAACGCATGGAATCTCCCTTCTCATCTTGGCTCCCCAACAAGAGTTTATTTTTCACCCTGTTATGTAGACATGATAAGGAAGAAACCCCCAGAAACGTCTGGCTCATCGAAAGATGAGACATTTGAAAGACCTACGAAAAAGGTAGGGAGGAATTCCCTCAAGGTGGCAAGAGAGGAAGAAGTGGAGAGGGAAGCCAACCCACTCTAGAAATGTCCATTGGATGAAATACCAGAGCAAGGCCACCCAAGGGAGGTCTTTCTACCTCCATTCTCAATAGATAATGCGTATAGTTTCTTGGAATTGCAGAGGGTTGGGGAATCCTATGAAATCTGAAGCCGTTAAAGATATTTTGAAAATAGAATCTCTAGAGATCCTCATGCTCCAAGAGACAAAAATCGAAGGGGAAACTTTTCTTGGTCTAAGTCGCATTAAATGGAAATGGAATTAAGGAAAGGTTGTAAGTGCAAGGGGCTCCTTAGGAGGGCTTGCCATGGTTTGGTCGGAGGAAATGTTCCAACTGGTAATCTCTTTTGAGACTCAGCACTGGATTTATACCGAGCTTCGCCATAAAATAAATAAGATTTCTATCGCTTTGTTTAATCTTTATGTACCTGTCCATTTTCTTGAGATGAAAGAGTGTTGGAAAACATTAATAGATTTTGTGGAAATCAATTCTTACATGAATATCATAGTAGCTGGAGACCTAAATCTTGTATTCGATCCAAAGGAAAGAAGAGGTGGCGTCAATAGTAGAGATCAAATGCTCCTTATTGTTGAGGACTTGATCCAGTAGTGGGATCTCCTTGATTTTAAACCCAAGAAGGGTTTATATACATGGACCAATAACATAACAGGGGAATCACATATTTTAGCTCGGCTTGACAGGTTTCTAGTGCAGAGCACCTTTTTATTGGATAAGAAAATAGTATCCTCTAAAATCCTTCCAAAACTTACCTTGGATCACAAAACCATCCTATTGCAGTTGGATGAGGAAGAAAACTTGGGTCCTATACCTTTTCGTTTCATCCCCCAATGGATTGAGCAGGAATGTTTTATGGTAATTTCATCTAAGGCTTGGTCTACATCAGTCATCGAGTCGCCCAATTATACATGGGAGAAGAAATTAAAAGCAACCAAATCAGCCCTGAAAGAGTGCGTTAAATCACCTTCCAATATCCCCACTACTCAGAGAAAAGAGGTTGTCCAACAATTAGCAGATTTATAGTTGGATTTGGAGAGCAAGGATATAATCATCAAAGAAATGGAGAAGGAGCAAGCAACCCAATTTGCCTCTTTTTGATCTTTCATACATGAAGAATAATTTTGGAGGCTTAAGTCCCGAAGCATGTGGTTAAGAACTGGTGATCGTAACACAAATTTCTTTCATCGGCAGTTCAGAGCTCACCTCTCTCGAAATCACATTTTAGAAATCACCTTAGTTGACGGGATTGTTTCCAAAGGTTTTTCCCAAGTTAAAGAAGCTGCTGAAACTTACTTTCAGAATCTTTACATAGAGGAAGGGATTGGAAATGAGGAGTTCACCACTGACTTTCTTTCTCATATGCCTTCTCTTGTTAGTGAGGAGAACAATGCAAACCTAATGGAGTCTTTTTCAAAGGAAGAAATCAGAAATGTAGTGTGGGCCATGGAACCCGACAAAGCTCCAGGTCCTGATGGCTTTTCAATACATTTCTACAGAGCTTGCTGGACTATTATCAAGAATGACTTATTAAGAATGTTAAAATATTTTTAGCAAAAGGCCAAAGTGGGAGGAAGCACCAACTCCATCTTTCTTGTCTTAATCCCCAAAGAAGTGAACCTGACCACTTTCAATAGATTCAGACCTATCTCATTATGCAATGCCTGTGACAAAATCCTCTCGAAATTACTTGTAAACAGAATAAAACCCCTGCTTAGTAAGCTTATCTCCCCCAGCCATGGTGGTTTCATCAAAGGGAGACATATTCTGGACAATGTGATACTTGTATAGGAAGCTATGCATTCTAGCTATCGAAGGAAGGAACAAGGGATGCTAATAAAATTGGACATGGCCAATGCATTCAACCGGGTAAAACTATCCTTTCTCTATAAAGTTTTACTCTCTTTTGGTTTTAGTCCAGCTTTTGTAAATTTGATCAAAGGCTATACCGATAAACCTTGGATAGCTCCACTTGTAAATGGGGGACTTGCGACATATTTTCAAGCAACAAGGGGGATAAGGCAAGGTTTCCCGCTGTCTCCCTTTTTGTATATTATGTTTGTAGACTCATTGAGCAGGAAATTGATAGTTGAAAGGAACATTGGGGAAATTCCTGACATCCAATCGACAAAAGGAATAGAACAAATCAACCATGCATTGTTTGTTGATGATTCTCTTCTTCTGGGAGGAGCTTCCTTAAAAATAGCAAGGGTTTTCAATGAGATTCTTCAAAGCTTCTACATCATCTCAGGAGCATTGGTCAATAAAATAAAAAGTACAGTTATGGATGGAATACTGATGAGCAAACCATCCTCTGAATTGCTCGATTCTTGGGATTTTTTTGGTTTTTCTTCTTGGGATAAAATCAAGTATCTTGGTTTACCTTTAACTATGGGTTCTAATAGATCCTCGCTTTGGATTGAAGTTATCACCAAGATTAAATCCAAGATAGTAGTATGGGGATTGCATTGGCTTAACACTGTTGGTAGGTTAACTCTTATCAAATCAGCTCTTTCTTCCCTCCCTATCTACTAGGCCTCTTTTCTCCTTTCTCCAAAGGCAATTTTGGAGCAGGTTTCGAAGCTGTTCAGAGACTTCTTGTGGCGGGGTGGAAAAGGAAACCAAAGGAAATTCCTCTTAATTAACTGGTATATAGTGAAAATTCCAATGTTGGAAGGTGGACTTCAAATAAGAGACCAGTCCTGGCCAACATCGCTTTAGGTGGAAAAATTCTTTGGAAACTTTACTCTAACAACTCTCATCCAGTTAGTCAGCTCCTCCGAAAAAAATACCTCAAAGGGGCTTCAATGAGAAACCTTCATATTGACAGTGTTCCCAAAGGCATTCTGTTATGGAATCTCTGTAGAAAAGGATTTGAATTCTTTCAAAAACAATTAAATCGCATTCCTGGGAATGGTAAAAATATTATGATATGGACAAATAAAATCATGGGAAATCAACCACTTGAAAACAAAAAAGAATTAACATCTATTCGTGAGTGGCTCTCTCAACGTGAGTCATTATCATCTTCATAAGACTCTTTACCAAGTCCAATAGATACCTCATAGGGACCTTGTGACTTTAGAGATGAAATCATCTAAATTTCCACTCTGAATATCTTGTGAATGGAGTAAGAAGAGGAACTGATAATATTGAATCCATATTGAAGTTGTACATGTAAAATATCATTGCAAAACAAACCAATTTGCAATCCTATGTTAGTTCAAACCCTTCCACCTCGACATGTGCACATTTTCAAAGTTTGTCACACCTGTAGAAACTTCTCTGGACAGAATCCAGAGTTAGCAAGGCAATGATTACAGGATTTATGTGGAAACTTTGCTAATTCTGGTGCACATTGGAGATCAGACAAGGTTTGCTGCTAGGTTGAACAAGGCTATGATAACATGTTAAATTTGTGAACCATTGATCTACATGAAAATATGAAAGTTGTAGGAAAGGAATTATGCAGTGGAATAATCAAAGAGAATGTACACTGAACAAGAAATTCATACCACAAATTTCAGATAAATCAGACAAGAACTATTGAGATAATCACAACTTTAATCTTCATTCATTAATTAATAATACAACGATTATACAATAAATAGAATTCGAATAATGTGGATAGGATTTGAATCTACTAGCTCAAGCTGACTGAATAGCTAACTCAGTGTGTCTAAATCACTATTGGAGCTCACTAGTCTAACTCCAGATGTCTAAATCAGTCTACAATCAGTTAATTGATGAGGTAGGTGGGAAAAAGGCGCCACTCTCCCTACATGCATGCAAAACTGATGCTAGGCTAACTGAAAGTGATCTAACTAATTGTAACTGGAGGTTAACTCAACATAACTGCTTACTTACCACAACCAACTGATGGAGGTTGATGGTGGCATTCAGAGTGGGATCCTATAATTTAGGGATTGGTATCAAAGGCACATAAACTCATGCATGCACATGCAGTAAGTGGAAGATGACCTCTAGTTGTGTTCCCCACACTCTAGTACATTAATAATGTCTCCCTAAGTAAGGAAAAATGACCGAATATACTATATTGGACAAAGGAGGATTAATTAATCCTAACATATGGAAACAATGGTCAAATAAGACTATCAAAATTGAATTAATCTTAGAAACAACTCAATTTAAGGATTGAGACTGTTTGCAAAATCGAGCTTCCTTTTAAAATTTGGAAGGATCTTAATAACACTCAATTTCTTGATTGGATTTATCCATGGGTTGATCCCTTCCAATGTTCATAAAAAATAATTATGCATAATTTGAAAATTGTTTATTCATTAACTTTACCCCTCGATTCATAAATCCACCCCCCTACAGAAATGGATTTCAAAAGGTAGTTTAACTTGAGAGAAGATTGATGAGATGATTGGGCATGAAAGCCAAAATTTGGAGATTGGTCAAGGAATGGATTGTTATTGAAATTTTAACTTGAGAAAATTCCAAATCAATGAATCAAGATCAACTTCCAAATCAGGGGCTTGTTTAGAAACTCTTACCTTGGGAAGGGTCTCATCCATGCATCGAACATAACTACAAAATTTAAGGGCTAATTTTGTTTGAATCTTTACAAAAATGTTTGAATGGAGAATGGAATAAATTTCTAAATCGAAACTGGCCAAGTAATTGGACCACTTTACATTTGGAGCCAACTTGAAAAGGGTGAAATTGAGGTGCATGATGTCAAGATCAAGGTGAAGATTTGGATAAGGTTTGCTTCTTAGTTAAGTCTACAGAGAAATGTTTTTCAAACCATCATAATTATTTTTCATATTGAGACTGGAAGGGCCCCCCAATTGAGAAATCATGTGCTATCAAGATCCTTCAAACTTTTGAAAGGAGGCTTGGTTTTGCAACCGGGCCACTTCAACACAAGGCAATCATTTTAATTGGAGAGAGAGAAACATATTCAATGATTGGTTTAAAATTCAAAAGGTGGTTTAACTTGAATCAAGGTCAATGAGATGTTTTAGTGTGAAAGTCAAATTTTGGAGATATGGCTATAAATAATATTGTTGAAATTTATTTTGAAGAGGTCTCGATTAATGGATCTAACTTGTCTTTTAAATCAGGGGCTCATTTGGAAAATTTTGTCTTGAGAAGGGCCCGGTTATAGATCGAGCATAATTACAAATCATGACAAGTTTCCTGAGTATAGATCGAGCATAATTACAAACCATGACGAGTTTTTTTTCCCCGAGTAAAAAAACATAATCTTATTAAATAGTTAACAAAATTAGATCTGTAGAATGTATGTTTCCATGCATTTTTAGTCTAATGAATGGGGGCTTGATTGAAAAAGAAACATATCCCATAATGGTCAATACTGTTAAGTTTTATATTCTTCCATAGCTTAAGGCCTAATTTGATTAGAATTTAATACATTTTCACAATAACAACATAAAGAGGATCACTGAATGAAATACAATCACAAGGTACACAACAATTTATCCTGGGAAAACCCTAAAGGGAAAAACCCAGCAAAAACTTCCTTAATATAGATTACCAGTATGCATTGACCAAATACCAAGGTATCGTCAAATAGAGACCAATCCTTAATCACAAGAGCTAAAACACCAAAGACACTAATCATCCTCCTTCTCTGCCCCTCCTTTTGTCTCTCTCTTGCACAATAAAAGTGTGTGTGTGTGTACAAATGAGTGAGGGCGCATCCCTCTTTCTACTGATCTTCCCAACTGGCATTTTCCCTAACTAGGATGAGCTGTCTAACTAACAGGGTTGACCTACGTAGGAAATATCACAATAATATTTATGTTATTATTTTTGGGGTGCTATTGACCCAACTTACAACAGATGGTTTACCTCATGAATTTTACATGATATTTTACATCAGTGACATCTCCCAAAGGGGTAGTAATAACAATGTAAAGTACAAGTAGAATATTCTTAGAAGTTACGTTATTTCAACACTCCCCCTTAACAACAAGGGTATTCTGTTGACAACAACAACAACTGGTGTGGCTCTACACAACATCATTGGAAGCAGAGAGGAGGAATCATCAACATCATATTTTGGAACATTGTATGGTACATCTATATATCATCAAATTTTTTGAAGAACATCATCATCTACATCATGGAGCTGCAGCATCATCATCTGCAACATTGAACTAGGGCATCATCATCTACAACATGGAGCTAGAGCATCATCATCATTTGCATTAGCATAGAACTATTGGAATATCATCATCATCATCATCTTCAGTACATAGATGAAGTGTCAACATATGTAGCATGGAACTAGGTCATCATCATCTACAACATGGAGCTAGAGCATCATAATCATCTACATGAGCATAGAACTGCTGGAACATCATAATCATCATCATCTTCAGCATAGAGCTGAAGTGTCATCATTTGCAGCATGGAACTGGAATATCATCGGCAACATGGAGCTGGAGCATCATCATCTACAACATGGAACTGGAATATCATTAGCAACATGAAGTTGGAGCATCATCATCTGTAGCATGGAACTGGAGTATCATCTGCATCATGGAGATGGAGCATCATCATCATATGTTGGGACTAATCATATGCAACATGGAACTGAACGATCATCTGCATAAAAACTGATACATCACTAACATCAACATCACGATGTTGGGTCATCATCATAAAGTTGGAATAACAACACCAATGACAGCATGAGGTTGCTCATCAACATAAAGTTGGAATAACAACAAAAATGACAACACAAGGTTGGATCATTAGCATAAAACTGGAATAACAACAACGATGACAGCACGAGGTTGTCTCATCAACATAAATATGGAACAATAACAACAACAACAACAACAAAACGAGGATGAATCATCAGCATATAGTTGGAATAAAAACAACAACATTTGACATTATCATCAACAACTCAAGGCTAGAGCAACATCATGTAGGGAAACTATAACAACAACCACATGATCCTTCCTTTTGGAATTATGGGATCATGGACAACACATATGTGGTACTCATATAATCCTTTCTTTCAGAATTACAGGATCAATTCTTTATGGAGCTACTGATATTGATCACATCTAACACATACATACACATGACGATCCTTCCTTTTTGAATTACGGGATCAAGTCCACCACTAACATCCTAGATGATCCTTCTTTCCAAAATTTTAGGATCAATTCCACTACTAACATCCTGGATGATCCTTCCTTTCATAATTACGGGGTCAATTCCATCAACAACCGTTAACATTTAATACTATCCTTCCTTTCAGATATGGGATTGAGTCCATTCACAACATTTAATATGATCCTTCCTTTCATAATTACGGGATCAAGTCTAAGGATGATCAGTCCCAACATATTGGACAATCCTTCCTTTTAGAATTACAAACCATGACGAGTTTTTTTCCCCGAGTAAAAAAAATAATCTTATTAAATAGTTAACAAAATTACATCTATAGAATGTATGTTTCCATGGATTTTTAGTCTAATTACCAGGGGCTTGATTCAGAAAGAAACATATTCCAAAATGGTCGATACTGTTAACTTTTATATGCTTCCATAGATTAAGTCCTAATTTGATTACCATTTAATACATTTTCACAATAACAACATAAAGAGGATCACTGAAAGAAATACAATCACAAGTTACACAACAATTTAGCCTGGGAAAAACCTAAAGGGAAAAGCCCAGCAAAAAATTCCTCAATATAGATTACCAGTATGCATTGACCAAATACCAATGTATTGTCAAATAGAGACCAATCCCTAATCATAAGAGCCAAAACACCAAAGACACTAGTCGTCCTCCTTCTATGCCCCTCCTTCTGTCTCTCTCTTGCACAATAAAAGTGTGTGTGTGTGTGTATAAATGAGTGAGGGCGCCTCCCTCTTTATACTGATCTTCCCAATTGGAATTTTCCCTAACTGGGATGAGCTGTCTAACTAACAGGGTTGAACTATGTAGGAAATGTCACAATAATATTTATGTTGTTCTTTTTGGGGTGCTATTGACCCAACTTACAATAGATGGTTTACCTCATGAATTTTACATGATCTTTTACATCAGTGACATCTCCTGAAGGGGTAATAATAACAATGTAAAGTACAAGTAGAATATTCTTTGAAGTTACGTTATTTCAACAATCCCCCTTAATAAGAAGGGTATTCTGTTGACACCAACAACAACTGGTGTGGCTCTACACAACATCATTAGAAGTAGAAAGGGGGAATCATCAACATCATATTTTGAAACATTGTATATATATATCATCTATATATCATCAAAAAATTTGAACAACATCATCATCCACATCACGGAGCTACAACATCATCATCTACAACATTGATCTAGGGCATCATCATCTACAACATGGAGCTAGAGCATCATCATCATTTGCATTAGCATAGAACTATTGGAACATCATCATCATCATCATCATCTTTAGTACATAGATGAAGTGTCAACATATGCAGCATGGAACTGGGGCATCATCATCTACAACATGGAGCCAGAGCATCATCATCATTTGCATGAGCATAGAACTGCTGGAACATCATCATCATCATCTTCAGTATAGAGCTGAAGTGTCATCATTTGCAGCATGGAACTGGAATATCATCAGCAACATGGAGCTAGAGCATCATTAGAAAAATGAAGTTGGAGCATCATCATCTGCAGCATGGAACTGGAGCATCATCTGCAGCATGGAGCTGGATCATCATCATCATATGTTGGGACTAATCATATGCAACATGGAACTGAACCATCATCTGCATAAAAACTGATACATCACTAACATCGACATCATGATGTTGGCTCATCATCATAAATTTGGAATAAAAACACCAACGACAGCATGAGGTTGCTCATCAACATAAAGCTGGAATAACAACAAAAACGACAACACGAGGTTGGCTCATCAGCATAAAACTGGAATAACAACAACGATGACAGCACGAGGTTGTCTCATCAACATAAAGATGGAATAACAACAACAACAACAACATGAGGATGGCTCATCAGCATACAGTTGGAATAACAACAACAACCTATGACATTATCGTCAACAACTTAAGGCTAGAGCAACATCATGTAGGGAAACTATAACAACAACCGACATGATCCTTCCTTTTGGAATTATGAGATCATGGACAACACATATGTGGTACTCATATAATCCTTCCTTTCAAAATTACGGGATCAAGTCTTTGTGGAGCTAGCGATACTAATCTCATCTAACACATACATACACATGACGAACCTTCCTTTCTGAATTACGGGATCAAGTACACCACTAACATCCTGGACAATCCTTCTTTTCAGAATTTCGGGATCAAGTCCACTACTAACATCCTGGATGATACTTCCTTTCATAATTACAGGGTCAATTCCATCAACAACATTAACATTTAATACTATCCGTCCTTT
This sequence comes from Pseudotsuga menziesii, assembly GCA_001517045.1. NCBI lineage: Eukaryota > Viridiplantae > Streptophyta > Pinopsida > Pinales > Pinaceae > Pseudotsuga > Pseudotsuga menziesii. The sequence goes on from LPNX010685483.1 coordinate 49,147, forward strand.
CAGATATGGGATCGAGTCCATTCACAACATTTAATATGATCCTTGCTTTCAGAATTATGGGATCAAGTCTAAGGATGATTAGTCCCAACATATTTGACAATCCTTCCTTTTAGAATTACAAACCATGACGAGTTTTTTTTCCCCGAATAAAAAAAATAATCTTATAAAAGAGTTAACAAAATTACATCTGTAGAATGTATGTTTCCATGCATTTTTAGTCTAATTACCGCGGGCTTGATTAAAAAAGAAACATATCTCTAAATGGTCGATACTGTTAAGTTTTATATGCTTCCATAGCTTAAGTCCTAATTTGATTACCATTTAATACATTTTCACAATAACAACATAAAGAGGATCACTGAAAGAAATACAATCACAAGGTACACAACAATTTATCCTGGGAAAACCCTAAAGGGAAAAACCCAACAAAAACTTCCTCAATATAGATTACCAGTATGCATTGACCAAATACCAAGGTATCATCAAATAGAGACCAACCCCTAATCATAAGAGCCAAAACACCAAAGACACTAGTCGTCCTCCTTCTCTGCCCCTCCTCTCTCTCTTGCACAATAAAAGTATGTGTGTGTGTACAAATGAGTGAGGGCGCCTCCCTCTTTATCTAATCTTCCCAATTGGAATTTTCCCTAACTGGGATGAGCTGTCTAACTAACAGGGTTGACCTACGTAGGAAATATCGCATTAATATTTATGTTATTCTTTTTGGGGTGCTATTGACCCAACTTACAACAGATGGTTTACCTCATAAATTTTACATGATCTTTTACATCAGTGACATCTCCCAAAGGGGTAATAATAACAATGTAAAGTACAAGTAGAATATTCTTCGAAGCTACATTATTTCAACACTCCCCCTTAACAACAAGGGTATTCTGTTGACAACAACAACAACTGGTGTGGCTCTACACAACATCATTGGAAGCAGAGAGGGGGAATCATCAACATCATATTTTGGAACATTGTATGGTACATCTATATATCATCAAAAAATTTGAACAACATCATCATCTACATCACGGAGCTGCAGCATCATCATCTGCAACATTGAACTAGGGCATCATCATCTACAACATGGAGCTAGAGCATCATCATCATTTGCATTAGCATAGAACTATTGGAACATCATCATCATCATCATCTTCAGTACATAGATGAAGTGTCAACATATGCAGCGTGGAAGTGGGGCATCATCATCTACAACATGGAGCTAGAGCATCATCATCATCTGCATGAGCATAGAACTGCTGGAACATCATCATCATCTTCAGTACAGAGCTGAAGTGTCATCATTTGCAACATGGAACTTGAATATCATCGGCAACATGGAGCTGGAGCATCATCATCTACAACATGGAACTGGAATATCATTAGCAACATGAAGTTGGAGCATCATCATCTGCAGCATGGAACTGAAGCATCACTTGCAGCATGGAGCTAGAGCATCATCATCATATGTTGGGACTAATCATATGCAAAATGGAACTGAACCATCATCTGCATAAAAACTGATACATCACTAACATCAACATCACGATGTTGGATCATCATCATAAAGTTGGAATAACAACACCAACGACAGCATGAGGTTGCTCATCAACATAAAGCTGGAATAACAACAAAAACGACAACATGAGGTTGCCTTATCAACATAAAACTGGAATAACAACAACGACGACAACACGAGGTTGTCTCATCAACATAAAGATGGAAAAACAACAACAACAACAAAAACACGAGGATGGCTCATCAGCATACAGTTGGAATAACAACAACAACATGTGACATTATCATCAACAACTCAAGGCTAGAGCAACATCATGTAGGGAAACTATAACAACAACCAACATGATCCTTCCTTTTGGAATTATGGGATCATGGACAACACATATGTGGTACTCATATAATCCTTCCTTTCATAATTACGGGATCAAGTCTGTGTGGAGCTACCGATACTGATCACATACATATGGCATGACGATCCTTCCTTTCTAAATTACGGGATCAAGTCCACCACTAACATCCTGGACGATCCTTCTTTTCAGAATTTCGGGATCAAGTCCACTACTAACATCCTGGACGATCCTTCCTTTCATAATTACAGGGTCAATTCCATCAACAACACTAACATTTAATACTATCCTTCCTTTCAGATATGGGATCGAGTCCATTCACAATATTTAATATGATCCTTCATTTCAGAATTACGGAATCAAGTCTAAGGATGATTAGTCCCAACATATTAGACAATCCTTCCTTTTAGAATTATAGGATCGAGTCCACTCATAACATTTAAAACAACCCTTCCTTTCAAAATTACGGGACCAAGTCTAAGGATGATTAGTCCAAACATCTTGGACGATCCTTCCTTTTAGAATTATGGGATTAAGTCCATCCACATCAACATTTAAGGTAATACTTCCTTTCAGAATTATAGGATCAAGTCTAAGGATGATCAATCCCATCTTCTACATCTTGGACGATCCTTCCTTTGGAAATTACGAGATAAAGTCTAAGGATTATTAGTCCCAATGTATTGGAGGATCCTTTCTTTCAGAATGATAGGATCAAGTCCATCGACATCAAAATTTAAGACGATCCTTCCTTTTAGAATTATGGGATCAAGCCTAAGGCTGATAAATCCCATCATCTACATCTTGGATGATCCTTTCTTTCAGAATTATGGGATCAAGCCTAAGGCTAATAAATCCCATCATCTACATCTTGGACGATCCTTCCTTTCAGAATTACGGGATCAATTCTAATATGATCAACATTTAAGAAAATCCTTCCTTTTGAAATTACGGGATCAAGTCTAAGGATGATAAATCCCAACTGAGTTATTTGTTGTGATCAGGATACCATAGTATCGACAATAATACCCCCCCTTTCGAGAGAATTCCTTACGGACAACACCAATCTTGTCTCAAGAGTGTTCAAACTTCACACGAGACATAGGCTTAGTCAACACATCTGTACCTTGCTCATTTGTGCTCACATATTGGAGCTTTATATCTCCCTTTTGCACCATGTCACAATTGTAGAAGTATTGAATTTCTATTTTCAATTTCTTATCATGGAACAATGGGTTCTCTGTCATCTTCATGCAGCTTTGGTGTTCACATAGAATCACCGTAGCATCCATCTCCAAATAGAATAGATATGATAACAACTTCCGAATCCATATGGATTCACAACTAGTAGAACAAGCTGCAATATATCCCGTTTCTGTAGTGCCGAGGGAAACACAGGATGAATTCCTTCTTATCCATGAGATCATGGTTGACCCTAGATCGAAACATCCTCCTAAATTTCTCTTTCTATCTAAGACACTTCCCGCCCAATCTGAATTTGTATAACCATATAGTCCGAAGTCATGATCTCTAGTATAACTGAGACCACAGTCTATCATACCTTTTAGGTACCTCATCACATGCTTTGTAGCTACCAAGTGAACATGTCTGGGCTTAACCAGATACTGAATCAAGGTGTTCATAGCAAAGCATATATTTGGTCGGGTATTCATCATATACATCAATGAACTAATGATTTGTCTGTATAGTGTCATGATCCAACCAACAATTGGCATGTTGTCGAACTTCAACAAAGTATAACACTTTGACTACTTCGACTTCTTTGACTGATTCAACAGGTTCAACAATGGCTTCTACAAGTTTGAACCTCGACACAATCGACCTCGACAAACCTCAACATGTTTTATGTTCGACATACAACATATTGGCATGCCTTGTCGGCACCGACAGCTGTCGAACATTGATAGAATATCTTTGTCTTTCAGCCATCTGCGACGGGTGAAATTTTGAACCGTTATAACTTCTTTTAATTGAAAGTAACGGGTAGTCACCCAAGCGTCTCAACATTCTATATAAAAATGTACATTATTTTAATAAACAACCAACCTTCATGGAGAAGAAGTAATAATAGAATTGGTTCGAATTCTTGCATATCGCATGTGCGCATACTTTCTGTCGATATCCTGTGTTTCTCGATTTACTTGTTCTTTTTCTGTGCTTCCACTATAATAGTGCTCGACTCATTCAGTTGACTGTTTTCCCTACCGTGCACTTGGGAACGATCTACATCATTGGTATCATAGCTTGATCTTGTTCAGAGCTTAATTTACATCAACACTTTCATCGAAGTTATTTAACTTATTCCTGTTCAAACACGCTCGCAAACTCAACAACACAAGCATACACTTCCTTCGAGTTCAGAAAATATGGTCGAAGAAGTAGACAATAGACAGGCAACTAACGAGAAAAAGCAACCCATAGAAAAATAACTGGCTCGATAGCGAACCAAAATGTTCACCTAGTTCAGCGAGATTCCCATGCGATTCTCTTTGAATTACGGATAATCCTTGACATGACCTCACTCTGATAAAATCATCCCCTTTAAAGTGAAAATGAATATGGACATATCGAATCTTGAAGGCAATATTGAGGTGGAATGCATCAATAATTGGGTACAACAACTAGAATCATACTACTCCGTGAATCAACTCTCCGAAGCGGAAAAGATCACCATTGCATTCTTGAAGATGTCAACCTTTGTACACTGCTGGTGGGAAATTTATTGACAAAAATGGAAAAATAAGGCGACCCCATAGACACATGGGTAAAATTTGTTGAACACATTCGAAAGGATTTCTACCCACCCAAATATCTTGAATAAAAGTATAACAAGTGGCAGCAACCAAGGCAATGGAAAGACCAGTCCGTACAGAGTTACACCGATGAGTTCTACCAACTCATGGATAGACTTGGAATCCAAGAAGAAGAGAAATTGCTTGTCCTGAAGTTCATGAATGGATTATCCCCATATATTCAGCAAGAGATGGAGTTTCTGACTATCAGTACGCTTGTGGATGCATTTCATTACGCTATCAAGCTTGAAGCTAAACATAAAGGAAAATCACATTTCACGAACAAGAAAACATGTCGAACATCTGACAAGAAGTTACCAACCAACTCCAATAATTTTAAGCACCCTTCTTAGCAGACTTCGCAAAATCCTGATCAACACAAGAATAACTTTCAAAAATACAAGAAGGATCGCAACAAACAAGCTCCTACCGGGAAGTGGTGTGATTATCACAATTCAGCATGGGATGATACGTCAGAATGCAAAGCTTGAAAGACATTTTTGGAAAAATTGTCGACACCTAACTTGTCCAACAGAGCCTTGGTAGATTTAGATCCATATGCATCAACCCTCTTGGCTTCGACTTCGACCACAGCGACAGCCTCGACTATCGTCGATGGGGAGGAACGAGAGAACCTATTCCATACACTGATATGGGTTCAAAAAAATCCATTACATCTAATTATGGATAATGGTATCCAGAATAACTTCATTTCTAAAGATCTTGTGAAGAAATTAGGTCTTGTCACCACTCCACATCCTCAGACTTACAATATCGGTTGGATGAAGTATGTACATGAACTAAGAATCACACTGCAATGCATACTCACCTACTTTATCAAGTCTTTTGAAGATGAAGTACTCTGTGACGTGGCACCACTTTCCATAGCCAACGCTTTGTTTGGGAAACCTTACCTATTGGATCGACGCGATACATATCAGTCACAAACTCAAAAGGTGATTGTCAAAATTCAGGATCAATGGTATCACATACCAGAGCGACAACCCACATAAACGGTTGCTATGATAACTTCCAAACAAACAAATAAGCTTATCAATCATGCTCAAAAGTTTGCATTAATTATGATAAAACCTCAGCATTCCATGAATAAAACAACAACAAGTTGACTCACCAATCAACGTAGCTCCCAACAACATCAACAGATCGACCAAATTCTTGAGGAATACCAGAACTTATTTCAAGAGCCGAACGGAGTACCTCTGCATTGTTAGGTAAAACATTCCATTAAACTTGTTCCTAGTTCTTCATCACCTAACACATCGGTTTATAGAAGATCCATTCTCGAGAATGAAGAGATTCATAGACAAATTCAGGATTTAATCAACAAAGGTCACATCAGCCCCAACTCCTCTCCTTGTGGAAGTATAGTCATCCTAGTTACAATGAAATACGAGACTTGGTGCGTGTGCATCGACTATCGAGATCTCAACAAAATTGTAGTAAAGAACATATTACCCTCTTCTAAAGATAGACAAAGTCATCGACTATCTGAAAGGTGATAATTTCTTTACGAAGATCGACCTCAAGTCGAGATATCATCAAATTCTGATTGAGTCCACCGATGTATGGAAATTGATTTTCAATACCAAGGAAGGATTGTTTGAATGGTTAGTCATGCCTTTCATCTTAACCAATGCACATGCAACCTTCATGAGATATATGGATGACCTTCTACGACCATTCATCGACAAGTGTGTCATTGTCTATCTAGACGATATCCTAATTTTCATTCGATCATGGGAAGAACATGTCAAACAACTTCGACAAGTCTTTGACACTCTCCAGCAACATCGACTATATCTGAACATGGAGAAATGATCATTTGCGATGACCAACATCAAATATTTGGGGTATGTAATTGACTTTGCAGGCATTCATGTCAACCCAGAAAAAGTGCAGATCCTCAAAGATTGGCCCATTCCTCAAAATATTCATGAACTGAGAACTTTTCTTGGTTTGGCGAATTCTATCGACGATTCATACTTGGATTCAGCCACATCGCATGGCCTTTGAATCAGTTGACTAAAGGAAATGGGAAAATTGTTTTCAAATGAACACCGACAAAACAACAAGCTTTTGAACAGCTCAAAAACATGCTTTGTACTGCACCAGTACTTGTGTTACCTAATTTGCATAAGCCTTTTGAGATTGAGATGGACGCATCATACTATGCTCTCGGCAGAGTGATCACTCAGTCAAGTCACCCAGTCACGTTTCATTCTGAAACTTTTAATGACACTGTTAGAAGGTATTCAACATATGAAAAGGAACTGTACGCCATTGTGCAAGCTCTTAAACAATGGAGACACTAAATTATTGGAAAGAGAACGATCATCCTCACTGACCATAAACCTTTGCAGTTCACTCCATCCCAGTTGAAACTATAGACAAATCGACAACTCAAGTGGATTAATTACCTGCAACAATTCCAGTTGGTAATTAAATATCGGAAAGGAAAATCCAATTCATAGTCAATTGTCTTAGCCGACCACCCATTACTCTACTGTCGACAATGATGAGTATGCAGGGTTATGACACCACTACTTGGCCATAATTGTATTCAGTAGACTGCGACTTCTCAGTAATTTATCAATAGCTTCAGACCGACACAATGTTTACTATTGACTACTTCCTGAAGGACACCTTGCTATACAAGCTTGGACAACTTTGTGTACCAACCAATGAGCACCGATAGAAGATCATTTGGGACGTGCACTACAACAAGAATGCATGACATTTTGGAGTCTGAAAAACACTTGTTATTCTCCAAAAGTATTTTTATTGTTCTTCACTTAAATCTGATGCCAAGAACTATGTTCTATCATCCATAGTTTGTGCCATTCCTAAACCACCGAATCGATGATAGGGACTGTACACACTCCTACCAGTTCCTAGTCGACCATGGGAATCTATTTCTATGGACTACTTGATGGCCCCAAACATTAGCATCACACAATATTAGTAGTAGTCGAAATTTTTTCCAAGATGGTTATACTTATACCATGCAAGAAGACTACGACAACACAATAGATTGCTTAGCTCTTCTTCGAACATGTCTGGAAACATTATGGCCTCCCAATGACCATTATTTTCAACAGATATGCTATATTTGTTAGCACCTTTTGGAAAAATCTTTGGAAACAACTCGACACGAGACTTTCTTTGTCGATAACCTTTCATCCGAAGATAGAGGGACATGCGGAAGTTGTAAATCGCTTGGTAGTACAACTGCTTCACATGTACACCCACAAGCATCATCGAACATGTGATGATAACATTCCATACATATAACACAACTACAATCATGCTCAACACAGTTCTACATGCAATAGTCCTTTTGAGATCTACTATGGATTTCAACCCTCAGTGCCTATCGACTTGATCAGTTCCTCGACATAGTCTAATGATGAGAAGTGGAGAAAGCATTAAAGTTTAGAGATCAAATCTACAACATCCAGAAGCAAGAACATGAAATGTTGCAATGAGCTAATGCAAAATCTAAGGAGGAACACAATAAGCATCGTATTCCTCTTTCATTCCAAATTGGGGACCAAGTCTGGTTACATCTAAAGAAGGAGCGCTTCACTGGTCGATACAGAAATATGAAACCTTTGCGATATGGTCCATACAATATGCTTAAACAGATTGGAAAAAACACTTTTCAACTCAACATTCCTGCATGACTTGGATTACATCAAATATTCAATGTAGATCTACTTCGACCATACCATGCACCCTTGTTGGAATAGAACGACTTGCATACAACATATCCTGAAGAAATTCATCCAGATCCTGAAGAAATTCATTGACACCATTGTGGGACGACGCATACTCCATACAATTCCCTTGTTTCAAGTGGATAAAGCTGGTACTCTGCTGCCCGTGCAAAGAAAATGTTACTCTGCTATTGAAGTAGCCAACAAGTTTCCTCACCTAAATGAATACACAATGGAGACCATTGTTTCTTAAGGAAGGAGGAATGATCCAACCAACAGTTGGCATGTTATCAAACTTCGAAAAAGTCTAACACTTCGACTACTTCCACTTCTTCGACAGGTTCAACATTGGCTTCGACAAGTGCAAATCTCGACACACTCGACCTCGACAAACCTTGATAGGTTTTATGTTAGACATACAACATCTTGGCTTGCCTTGTCAACACCAACGGTTGTCGAACATCGACAGGGGATCACTGGCTTCCAGTTGTATGTGACGGTTGAACTTTCGAACCATTATAACTTCTTATAACTGAACGTGACGGGTAGTCACCCAAGTGTCTCAACATTATATATAAACATGTACATTATTGTAACAAACAACCAACCTGTAATATCCCAAATACTGATACCATGTATAATGCTAACTCGTACACTCAACCTTGTGCAAAAATACAGAATAACTGTGCATGCAAACTTGCCATGCAAAAATATCCTAAAATATAGCTGGATTAGGGTTAGGGTTTGCAAAAAGGAATTTAACACTTACCACTGATAACTTAGCTGATAATACTTAGCATAAAGTGCCAAATGGGTGAAGTATCAATGCTACCCTCCAGCTGTTGATGCCTAGCCGCACACGTGTGCACCCCTCAGACTGAAGGTGGCATTTTTGGAGGAGAAATGGTCAGAAGCTGCTGAAACTTTGTGGACTTGTTGGTCTTCTGCTGCCAGAGAGATGGATTGTCACATGCAAAGGTTTAGATGCCTCTAAGTGACCCAACAAATTGGTTTGTTGTTCTTCTACTCATGCCCCCCAACCTCTTTGTTTTTCTGATAAATGCTCCGGGTGAGGAAATTAATGGTTGATAGTGACTCTATGTTGTAGGATAGGCCTGCTAAGAAAGAGGAAGCTAGCATGCCGAGGAAAGACTAGGTTTTATGATCCCAATGAATCCTTCTATGGTTTCCCAGCTATTCCAGCTGCAAAACATGGATATGTTAATAATCCTTCTGAGTGTGATGGATCCCTGGATACTGATGTATATGATGAATGATGTGGATAAACCTGGATGATCTATCCCAAAAAGAGACTAGGGAAGATACTAACTACTGAACCCTCATTAGGTGAAGACACTGTCTTCAACCCCAATTGTCGTGGCTGCACATTGTGCTACTACTCAAAAAATCCAAATCAATAAGCAATAATAATAGATAGTCTCTTTAGTATCATAACCCTCTTAAATAGAGTCTCATGTGCTTTTAGGGTTTCTGCTTCACTTTTGCATGCACGAAATTCTATTTTGATGTCGAATTTTAAGCTTAAAGAAATAAGGCTCCTTTTATTCGACTGATGACTTTAACACTGAATGAATGTACTGACCTGCTCCAAGTATCAAATTCCCTCAATCAATTCCCTCTCATGCAGTACCTGCTCGAACCTATGGGAATTAATTAGGTTAGCAGGTGTTTTGGGTGCTTAATTAGAGGGGGACATTACAGTCCTCCCCGTTTGAAATTGCTCGTCCTCAAGCAACTGTAAACTAGGATGCTGCAATACCTTCTCTCCCTCCCATGTGGCATCCTCCATAGATAATTCTTTTCATTTCACCAAATATTCTCGAATCACCCTGTCTCAGAGCTTCCTTTGTCTCACCTGTAGGATTCTCTCTGGAATCAGTACTAGCAGCCCTTGATCATCTAAGGGAGGCAACTCAGTGGATGGAGCAATGTGTTGTCATAATGTTTTCTTGAGATTGGACACATGAAACACTTTGTGAATCTTGCTCTCCTCCGGCAGTTCTAGCTCATAAGCTACCTCTCCAACCTTCCGAACTACCTTGTAAGGACCATAGAAGCTATCTTTTAATTTTTATTCTCCTTTTTTCTTGAGGGAAGATTGTCTGTATTGTTGTAGCCATAAATATACCAGATCTCCTACCTCAAAGCTCCTCTCTATCCTGTGTTTGTCTACATATAGCTTCTGCTGATTCTATGCTGCCTGTAAGTTCTCCCTCATGACCTAAAGGATATCCTGACTGTACTGTACCCAAACTTTTGCCTTCGGTGCTCTACTGTCTCCAAAATCTAAATTTGCGAAGCTCAGTGCCTCATACCCATGTAATGCTTTAAAAGGTGTCATTCAGATAGACATATGGTAGGTAGTATTGTAGAAGTATTCCCCCAACTGTAGCCATTTAATCCATGTCCTCTGTTGGCCTGCTACATAATTGCGCAAATACCCTTCGACCCACTTGTTGAAAATCTCTATCTGTTCGTTGCTTTGTGGATGATAACTCATACTTGTAGTGAGTTCTGTCCCTACCAACCTGAATAGCCCCTGCCAGAAGCCACTAGTGAATTTACTGTCACGATCACTGACAATGGTTTTGGGTAGCCCATGTAGTATGAAAACCTCTCGAAAAAATAACTTGGCTACATGTGTTGCTGAATAATCAGATGAGATAGCAAAGAAGTGAGAAAATTTGGTTAATCGATCTACCACTACATATAAGCAGTCTCGTCCCTGTACCTTGGATAACCATGTAATGAAGTCCATTGAGTTGCTTTCCCACTTCTGCTCCGAAATTGGTAATGGCTGAAGTAACTCTGCCGGATGAGTGTGCTCGATCTTGTTATGCTGGCAGATGCTGCATTCCCAAATGTGCTGCATTACTTACCATTTGAGACCCTTCCATGAGAACCTCTCATACATCTGCCTGTAGGTATTTAAGAAACCCTGATGCCTTGATAATGGCGAGTCATGTGATGCCTGTAGGATATTCTTTTTTAAGGATGATTCCAGGACGAGGTATATCCTTCCCTTGTAATAAATGATGTCATCAATGATTATGTACTTGTCATCCTGGATCTGTCCATCGAATAATTCACAAGCAAATTTGTCTTTGGAGTACTCTACTAAGAGAAGAGACCTCCAATTTGTGGATATACTCATGAGGGATGACGAAGCGGGTCGTATGGATAATGCATCATTTACTACATTTTTATTACCCTTCACATACTCTATCTCGAAATCATAGGCCTGCACCTTGCTGACCCATTTGTGTTGGCGCTCATTTAACTCCTTCTGCGCCAAGAAGTATTTGAGGTTGTTATGATCTGTCTTGATTTTTGATTTGATTCCCACCAATTATTGTCTGAAATTAGTGAGGGCATGTAATATGGCTAGAATCTCTTTGCCATATATGGAGTAGTGGCGCTCATAGTCTTTCAGTTTCCTGATCTCAAATGCAATCAGATGATGGTTTTGCATTAGTACTTCCCCTGAAGCATCACATTCCACTATGAATGGCTATGAGAAGTCTGGTAGTGCCAGAATTGGGAAAGAACTCATGATGGTTTTCATTTCTTCAAAGGTTTTCTATGCCAAATCTGTCCATGTGAATGCCCCCTTCTTTGTGAGATCAATGAGTGGTGCGGCGAATTGAGAAAATCCCTTAACATACCTGCGATAATATGTGCAAAGGCCTAAGAAGCCCTTTGGTTCAGTGACTGTCTTTGGTGTGGTCCAAGGGCCTGATAGATCCAATCTTCTCCATACGAACATGTACCCCTTCTGCACTGATTATGTGCCCTAGATACAACATCTCTGTCATGCCAAATTCACACTTAGACATATTCGCGTAAAGCGAGTGCTCTTCTAGAATTCTCAATATCTCATCTAAGTGTTTCAGATGTTCCTCCCAAGTTTTGCTGTAAATTAAAATATTATCAAAGAATACTAGCAAATACTTATGTACTGAGCCCTGAAAGTGTGGTTCATGCATACTAGAAGGTGAATGGAACATTGGTGAGTCCAAACGGCATGACCAAGAACTCGTAGTGACCATAGTGGAAACAAAAATATGTTTTGGAAATGTCTTGCTCCCTTACTCGGATATGATGGTGCCTCGAGCAAAGATCAATCTTTGAAAAGTATTTGGCCCCCTGTAGCTCGTCCATTAGTTCATCAATTCTGGGAATGGGATACCTGTTTTTGATGGTCTTTTTGTTGAGTGCTCTATAATCAATGCACATTTGCAATGTGCCATCCTTCTTTTTAACTAAGACCACTGATGATGCAAAGGGACTAGAACTGGGTCGGATATTTCCTAGTTCTAGTAATTCCTTGTTGGGCAAGGAAAAGTGCACAAGGAAGAAAATGACGAGCAAGCAAAGAAGGAAAAGTGTGTGCGAGACAAGGGAAAAGCAGGTCAAGAAGGAAGGAAAGGAACCGACACAAAAAGATAAAACATGCATAGGATGGAGAAGGAAAGATGAAGATGGAAAGGAAGTGCAGAGTAGAGGAAGCTGCGATGAGGATAAGAACATCCAGAGTCGGTGGAAGAGGAAGGTAGAAGAGTAAATGTTGGACTGATGGAAATCAAGGAAGATGACGGAAGGATGAACCAGCAAAAGATGGAAGGACAATTTTTCCACTAGTTATGATTGGTACAGAGGAGTTGAAAGATGTTTCCATGGCCATTTAAGGCTGTGGTTAATGCATTACAAGACTTTCACAGCTAGGTATGGGATGACATTGAATGTAACAAAGATTGTTGTAGCTACCCGAGTCTTTAATAACTGAGTAGTACTCAGTCGACCCTGCGTGGTCTTGTAATTATTATAAATAGAACAAACCCGCTCTGTATAAGGGTTGGGATCAGTTGGTTGTCAGTCATTTGATTCAGTTCATTCAGTCATTTTTGGTTAGATTTTATTAGATTTAGTAGTCGACTCAGAGGAGAGTCTGGTAGAGGTATAAGGCTATTGAGCCGCAGATCTTGCAGTTTGGTGTGCAGATCGCTAGTAAAGTAGAAGAGTCGATCTAGGATGTGTGCGGATCAATAGGAGTAGATAGAGAATAAACCAGAGAGCATGCGAGCAAGAAGATTAAGTCATAAAGACATATCTTAAGAACAGTCTGCAAGGTGCTACCTCTATTTCTCATGCTAGATGAAGAGCACCTTGGTGGTTTTTCCCATATGGGTTTCCACGTTATTTCCTATGCCATATGTGAATGTTGTTGAATGGTGAATGTTTGCTTATCTTACATATTTACAGTTGCAGTTGCTTTGAGTGTATGTCACAATATAGATGAATGATTGTTTAAAAGTATTGCTGCACTATTGTGTATGAGTTCATGGTTAAATATTTTAAGTGTAATATAAGTCGCAAACTGTCTTTCAAGTGCAAGGGATTGACTACGTCGCATAGTTGCACCAGTTGTTAAGAAGTTAAGGACAAGGTCATGTCGCGCGGGCGACCTATGGCACTTGGTTGTGCCACTGTCACAGAGTGAAATACTCCATCCCATTGTCTTTGTCGAGTGCCTTGGCCACGCGCCAAGGGACTATAATCCCTTGCCAACTGTGGAAACATAGTTCTGGAAGTTACACATTAAGATATCTCGGGTGAGACCGTGCCTACCTTGCGGGCGTTGTCGACTGAGCTTTCTTTGTCGGGCTGATGTCTTGTGGTGTCTTGTTGGTATTGTGTTGTTGTTGAACCGCGGGTCGAGACAAGAAGGAGAAAGAGGCCAACAAATGGTTCTGTTGCCGAGACCGTTAACCATTTGAGTCGAGGGAAATGTTGTGGCATCCGATGAAGAATGAGATAGAGGACTGGCTGGAGTCTAAGGTGTTAGAATTCGCGTAAGATGAGAGTGCAATATATTAGTTGAGTGTAGAAACTGGGTGGATGAATACATATATTCGGATATTCATGAGATATTCTTTGCAGATTTTCCCATTGTACTGCACGAGTGGCTGTTAAGATTGGAAAGAAGGCATACAAAATTCCAGAGAAGATAAGCAGTCAAGTGGAGTGATCGGTTGGTGCACGAAGTAACCGGTGTAAGTAACACCATCTCTAGAGTTGTTGATTTTTGGGTTGATAGTATTTTGCAAGGATATATTACTGAGTTTGCAGTAGAGGCTATAACCTCATATAGACAGGTTGGAAGAAATTTTTTCCAAGGACCTTGAAGAAGATACTTGTTGTCTATCACTACATGGATCAAGATGCTCGTGTATGAGAAGGGTATCTTGCAGTTGAGTAATTGAGTCGCATACCCTGGAGGAAGGCTATGTCATAGATGACCTGTCAAGAAAATGGGAACCAGTAAGTTGAGCAGTTCAAAGGAAGTACAGAACCTCAACTAGAAGCTGGATTCCTAAGGAGTGGAAGGAGATTCAGATCAAGGAAGAGAAGAAAGTTAGAGGAAGGTTGATGAGCTCCCAGTCTGTTTGAAGAGAGTGAACACGAACTTCAGTCGCAAGTAGACTAAGGGTCTTGTGACGAAGAGGAGGACTATAGACTGATCTCAGAAGGAGCAGAAGATTCTGAAGAGACTGACAAGACACCAAGGTCAGGACACAACTACATCACACTAGGAGTATCGCCAGAGGTAAGATCTAGAGCCTCATCTCCTGAAATAGTTGTTAATACTGATAGTGCTAGCACAATGATTAGCGCACAAGAGCAAACAACTCCATTAGATTAGTCATCAGATAACCATGACGCCAACACAATGGCTGGCGCAATAATAATGGAAATGGAGCAGAAGATACAGAGTAGCGTTGGTTCATCTGTGAAGCTGTTTGGATGGTTCGCTTAGTTCAGAATGCGGACTTAAAGAAAGTGCAAATGATCACAACTATAAGGGGTTGTGCGCTCAATTGGTTTATGAAGTTCTGCGTGGTACCACCAGGAACACCACATAATACCCTTGAAGAGATACGAGCCACAATGATCTCTGAGTTCAGAAAAAAACTAAATCTGAGTCGTAGTGTATCACTGAGATAAAGGAAATCAAACAAGCATTGGCAGCGTCAGTATGGGACTTTGACCAACAGTTTGAGAATTTGATGGCTAAAGTAAGTTTCCAGATGTCGAATGTTTAGCATAAGGAGTGGTTTATTGCTGCACTACTACCACACATCTGAGGCCCATTGATGCAACAAATATCGAGTCACAGACATAAGCGATAGAATTGGAAATGAAGCTAGAAGCCTCACCAATCGGTGATAGTGCCGCAGGGATGGTGCAGATTCAGTCACAGTTGGATAATCTAATGATACAGCTTTAGGACATCAAGAAGTGTAAGGAATCCTACGAAGACTTATGGTGCATGAAATGTAGAACAGATGGACACACCAAGGATAATTGTCCGAACTTCATGAATTACATCTCATCTGGTGCGTCAAACCCATTAAGTTCCCATGGACTGCCTTGGTGTCGCATATGCCAGACCAGAGGAGACTATGACGAAGACTGTCTATACTTGCAAAAGATTGTAAGCACTCCCGCAAACCTGTTTTGTAAATTTTGTAAGTCAGTAGGGCATGAAAAGAAGGACTGCAGAGCATACCAGCTCCTGAAGGAAAAGACGGTCGACACATACTTAATGACGAATGAGGTCCAGACTCAACCTAAACCGATGCAGGAATCATATCATCCTGCACATTTCTCGCCCAATCAGTATCATAACTAGTACCAGCCTCAGTATGCACTGCAGCAACCATATACGCAGTAGAATCACTATCAGCTGTAATATTAACAGAATCAGTACTCACCACATAAACCACACCCTCAAGGAAGGGGTGGTGGAAACTTCAGAGGCCAAGGAGGAGGAGGAGGATTTGGTAGAGGAAGAGGTTAGGTTTATGCTATAACCGTGGACAACTAGTTCACTATACCAGATATTTCCTGGAACCCGCTAAGACATGCTCACATTGTAAGGGACAAGACCATAATGTGGAGAAATGTCCTCAGTTGAATGCAAAATGGCAGGCTAGGACCATCATAGGTCCTAACCCTACGCAGAACCGAACCCAAACCCGAATTCAAAATTGAACGTTCAGATGATTGCTGTAGAGCAAAGAGATCCAAACTTTGCTGTCGTAACACGAGGAGGTGTTGCGACTGTGGCTGATCAAGAAACCCCGCTGGAACAACTACAACCGCTGGTCCAACCCAGGACACAGAAGGAGCCATTCGACGTCCAGAAATAGAAGCAAGTATTCATGGATGTGCGACGTTAGTTTGTGGATCCATAAGAACTGTCAACATCAGAAGAAGTCAGGGAGATGCCTAAACAATTTCAGTAGATATTTCAGAAGAAGACCCCACAAAAGGTTAGTAAGCTTAAGTCATTTATGTCAAGTTGCTTAGCATTAATTCAAGACAAATATGTTATCTCAGAACTTCAAGCACCGATAGAAGAAACACCAGTAGAGCCGCAGCCTGAAAAGAAAGTTAAGCAAGTCAGCAAGAAATTCAAAACTGGACACGATTTAAGAATGAATGCGCATATATGGGATTATGATATGGATTATATCATTTTAGACTTGGGCTCTGATGTCAATATTCTGACATGAAAAACTTGGGAAAGTATGGGCAAGCCGTTCCTGGAGTGGTCTCCTATCTAGCTACGACTTGCAAATCAAGCGAAGGTCCTCCCAATTGGTAGATTGAGTCAAGTTCCTGTTGACATTGAATGGTTGCACACATTTGCGGGCTTTGAAGTCATTAACATTGTTGATGACATGAATCCATCTCCCGTGATGCTGGGGATAGATTGGGCCATAGACAATCAAACCTTTATAATTTTCAGGAAAATGATCCTCTCATTTGAGGATAATGAGATGAGAGTAGTGTCGCCCATTGATCCATTGGAAGGACATAGGTATGTCGATCCTATCTACAATGAGGGATAGGGAAACTATCTTGACCGGATCTACAATGTCACTGCCATGCAAGAAGACTATATTAATCCGACAACGGATGGAAACCTAAGTTGGAAGAGTGCTAGTTCCTGCACATTTGACTCAGGGGAGGCATTGGAGAAATGGAAAAATAGGATGCATGAGGTCTCTATGAGGAGGTGTGCAAGAGTTACAAGGTCTGTGCGACAAGTGGAGAATGAACTATGAGAGCTACCCACATATGAGGGTCTGCCTAACCTTGTGACAATTTTAAGTGAGTTTGAAGGACTTGTAACAGAGTCGCAACGCTTGTCAGCGTTGGACCATGTACTAAAGGATACACCCGATAGATGGTGGGGTACACACAAGCAGTTCATAATAGAATGGCCACAATGCAGAAGGTTGATGGAAGTCATATTCGGTGAAGAAGCCACCACTGTGAGCCACAAATATACAAGACTGTCAAGCCCTTCCAAGCATATAAATCGGTGTCACACCATATTTGCGGAATAGCCATGACAGAAATGGGTCCATCATTTCATTCATACATTGGAAATGACACCCAGAATGTGGTATGCATCTATGGAGTTGTGACAAGGAACCCAAGATTGGGAAGGACTTGCTAAGTAGTTGAGACAAACATTTGAATTTATGGACGAGCAACTTATAGTTGATGCTCTTCAAGCGATAAAGGAGAAGATATTTTCTAAAATTACTATCGAAGAGGCCAATGCTCACCAGTGCAGTACGACCATTCAGCAATGGATGGCCTACTACAATCTAGCTGGAGACCTAGATGATGATCCAATTAACATAAACATGTCGGAATTAGAGGGTACGTGCACAATGGAAGGAATTGGTATTTCAAAAGACCAGTTCCTTAAGTCGTTGAAAATCAATAAAGTAAACATTGGGTTGGTAGAGAACCCAAAGTTTGCCAATATAGGAGATTATTGGGATGGAGAAAAAATCACGAAGATCACAGACTTGCTGCATGAGTATCAGGACCTGTTCCCTACCAATTTCTCAAAGTCAAAGGGAATAGTTGGCGACCTAGGGGAGATGAAAATACACCAGTGACTAGATGCTAAACCCAGTAAGAAGCACCTGTATAGACTGAACCCAAGATATAAAGAGAAGGTAAAATCAGAATTGGATCGCATGCTTGACGCATGAATCATTGACCTTGTTGAGGAATCAGAGTGGATCAGCCCTATAGTGATCTAGGATAAGAAAACAACAGGCAAAGTGAGGATCTGTGTCGACTTGAGGAAGTTGAACGATGCATGCTTGCAGGATCCATTCCCAACACCATTTACAGATGAAGTACTTGAAAGCGTCGGAGGACAAGAGATGTATTCATTCACTGATGGCTTCTCTGGCTATCATTAGGTCAGAATCACGAAGGAGGATTTCCATAAAATGACCTTCGTCATAGAATGGGGATACTACCAGTATACGGTAATTCCCTTTGGACTCAAGAATGCAGTCACTATTTTTTCTAGAATAGTAGTCTTTTCTTTTAAATATTTTATTCATAAGTTTCTTGAGGTCTATTTTGATGATTGGACTGTGTTTGGTCTTGTAAGAGACCACATTGAGAGTTGCGCATGATGCTGGCCCACTGTCGCCAGTATCAGATCGCGCTTAATTCCAAGAAATGTATATTCTACGCACCGTTTGGTGTTTTGTTGGGTCGCGTCGTATGTCGTGATGGTATTTTGGTTGACCCAACAAAATTTGCTATCATTCTTGACTTACCACCACCTACATCAGTCATGCAACTCTGATCAGTGCTAGGACATACAGGCTACTACGGGAAGTTCATTAAAGAGTATGCAGAGACCACTGCACCTATGGAGAAACTACTGAAGAAAGATGCAAAGTTTCAATGGACACGAGCTTTCCAGGAAAGCTTGGACAAATTAAAGAACAAGATGGCCACTACGGCAATACTTGTGTTCCCCGACTAGAAGAAGGAGTTCCATGTGCATGTTGATGCATCGTCTATCGCGCTTGGCATAGTTTTGACAAAGACAAGAGAGGGTGTGCTTGACCACCCTATTGCTTTTTGCTAGTAGAAAACTGTCAACGACAGAAAATAACTACATGATGACAGAAAGAGAAGGCCTTGCTATGGTCTATGCGCTTCATAAATTCTGACACTACTTATTGGGTGTACATTTTCAGATGTACACTGATCATTGAACGTTGAAATACCTAGTCAACAAGCCAGTTTTGGGGGGGAATATCTATAGATGGCTTCTCCTATTTCAAGAATTTGATTTTGAGGTCATTGTCAAACCTAGTGGACTGAATGTTGGGCCAGACCACCTGTCAAGGATAGAAAGTGGTGAAGAGACAACCATCCTGGAAGATAACTTTCCTGATGCACAATTTTTTGCAGTCACTATTATGGAGGATAAGAACAAGGAATTTAATGTTATCATCCACTTTTTGAGTACAGCCTATGCCCCTCCATGATTCTTTGTCAATTAGAAGAAACACTTGGTAGTCAGGGCTGCAGAATTCACATTGATTGCTGGACACCTCTATAAATTGGCGCGGGTGAAATACTGCGCCATTGTGTTTTTGATTATGAGCGACCTTGGGTTATGAGTGAAGCACATGCCAGTGTCAGGTGGAAACTACGGAGGAAAGGAAACTGTGCACAAGATATTGCAGGAAGGGCTATGGTGGCCAACCATACACATGGATACTAAAAGCTTCTGCAAGTGCTATGATATCTGCCAGAGAATAGGAAAACCATCGCGCCACGACGAGATGCCGCTTGCACTACAGATAACACTACAAGCATTTGACAAATGGGCTGTTGATTTTGTTGGAACGATCAGTCCACCAAGGAAAAAGACTGGTGCACGCTACATTATTATTGGGACGGACTACTTAACTAGATGGGCTGAAGCTGTGCCTGTTAAAGATTGCACCGCTGTGACTGCGACGAAGTTTTTATTTGAAAACGTAGTCACCAGATTTGGCTGTCCAAAAATTATACTAAGCGACCAAGGCACATATTTTGTTAACAAAATGATTGCTGAGTTGACTGCAGAGTTTCAGATCTAGCATAAGAAGACGACACCCTATCATCCTCAGGCAAATGGAACGGTCGAAGCTTTCAACAAGATTCTGGAGAATGCATTGACCAAGGTATGCAATGTGCGTCGAGATGACTGGGATTAGAAAGTATCAGTTGTGCTATGGGCATACTGCACAACTTGCAAGAGACTGACAGGGAACACCCCGTTCATATTGGTATATGGATAGGAAGCTGTTGTACCAATGAAGTATATTGTGCCAAACCTATGGATTTCTGCACTAACAGAGATGGCTGACGGAGATGCTGTTGAACAGAGGTTGTTGCAGCTCATTCAGATGGAAGAGGAATGCTTCATCACAGGATTTCATTAGACTGTCGAGAAGCAGAGACAGAAAGCATGGCATGATAGTCATATCCGAGTCAAACCCTTCAAAGTCGGAGGACTAGTGTTGCTGTATGACAACAAATTTTTCAAACACCTAGGTAGCTAAGGACACATTGGCTAGGGCCATATGTGGTCGCGCACATCACTGATGCAGGCGTTGTAAAACTGCAAAGACTTGATGGAACTTACGTCGCAGGTATGGTGAATGGAAGTCGATTGAAGCCATACTATGATGGTCGCAACATCCCCGACTAAAAAGCGTGCTGCATGTGGAAAAGAAAGGTGGAAAGTGCTGGAAAAAAGTGAAAATGATAGGATGGTCGACATTAAAGTGAAAATATTCGGCGAACATTGAGGAGTTTATGACAACTAAGTGTCATTAATTCGATGAAATACAAGGAGAATGAAGGCGTTCTTTTTGGTCCCATCAGCCATCACATCTGCCATAGCCATGCTAATAGGTACATCGAAGCACTCCAGATGCTGAGTTAATGAAGGAATGCGTTGGATCAGAAACCCATGTGATCGATTAGACCTAAACCTCCCATTGTATGATGAATGTAGGACACGTTGGTGAGTATAAATACAAGGCCTCACCATCAAACTGTATTTTATGCACAGAGAGATAGAGCAAGAGAACCAGAGTCGAAGCCTGTTACAGAGTGAGCCGACATGCATGGTAATAGAGATCTCCAGTGCAAGTGAGCTATCCTAAGTGATTGTCTCCTCGGGCTGTACAATTGAAGAAGCGATCAACTTACCCAAAGTGCAACAACTAGAACCAGAACTAGAACTAGACCTGATGGCACGGACAAGAAAGAAGCCTACTCGTGTGCCTGCTTTGGCCCCTGTTCCACCCCCTGGTTCGCGTCCTGTGCCGAACCCTGTTCAAAACCCACCAACTGCACCTACACAACCTATCAGAGATCCAATATAGGCCGGGGAGAGAGCGATTGGAGAGTCGTCCCAACCAGAAATGACAAGGAAACACAAGGCCAAGGCCGTTGGGGACAACACCAGAAAAGAACCCATGGAGGACGACATGCTGGGGGAAGAGCTGATGGACAAGGACTCCCCAACCCATAGAGACCCACAATTTGAGGAGGAAGACAAAAATTCCCGCATTATGTTCGACTGAGGAGAGTTGAGGCGGAGCCAGTGGCGCTTCCCACGAAATCCAATACATTTTTAGTCGCACCTCGGATCCCTGAGCGTGCACCCCTGCTAATGGACATAATGCCAAAGCTTGCCAAGTTGAATTTCGAGGATTTTGACTCTCGATAGCTGGAGGGATTGGAAAGAACAAATTGCATGGTCATGGTTCAAACCAGCCCTACTGGGCCCGAGGTTCTAAAGCCAATGAAATAGGATTCAAGTGTCGACCGCGTAGGATTGACGAACTTGTTGTTCATGTCGCATTTTGGCCACGGCCTGTAGGCCAATACATATGTGAAACAACTACTGGTCTATTTCTGCAGAGGGTTCCTATGGCTCGCTCAACCATACCCTCTTGACGTTGAGCTTATCTCGTTAATCACAAGACTTCCAAAGAAAGGACATGACCCAGTGTCATATTTGAAACAAAACATGGATACCACTAAGATGAAAATGAAGTATAAGCATCAGCGCGTGGCTAGGGGATTCTCGATTCCCCTCATTGAAGACACCGACGTGTGGTTCACCGTAAGGATCCTGTCGTGCAGGCTGTTGCACAAAATGTGACCAAATGAAGGAACCACAGGAGAAGTAGATATCACAGAGAAATGCACACAAGGTGTGACTTTCAACTGGTCACAGTTCTTGTTGAATGAATTGATCGATGACACATAACAACAACAAATGGTTCCATTGCTTAGTGGCTTGAGACAAGCCACATGTGAGTATTGGGGGAATTTTGGGCCAAGAAAAGTGCACAAGGAAGAAGCTGATGCACAAGCAAAGAAGGAAAAGTGCGTGCACGATAAGGGAAAAGTAGGTCAAGAAGGAAGGAAAGGAATCAACGCAGAAAGATAAAACATGCGCACGATGGAGAAGGCAGGATGAAGATGGAAAGGAAGCACAGAGCAGAGGAAGCTGTGACATGATTGGTGCGACAAGGAAAAGCACATCCAGAGTTAGTGGAAGAGGCAGGTAGAAGAGTTAATACTGGAAAGTCGGAAATCAAGGAAGACATCGGAAGGACGAACCAGGAGAAGATGGAAGGACGGTTTTGTGGCTAGTTATGACTGGTACAAACGAGTTGAAAGACATTTTCTCAGCCAGTTAAGGCTGTGGTTAATGCATTACATGAACTTCAAGGCTAGGTATAGGCCGACATTGAATGTAACAGAGATTGTTGTAGCTACCTGAGTATGTAATAACTGAGTAGTACTCAGATGACCCTGCGTGGTCTTGTAATTATTATAAAGAGAAGAAACCTTGCTCTGTATAAGGGTTGGGATTAGTTGGTTTTCAGTCGTTCGATTCACTTCATTCAGTCAGTTTTGGTTAGATTCAGTAGTGGACTCAGATGAGAGTCTGGTAGAGGTAGAAGGCTATTGACTCGTGGATCTTGCATCTGTGTGTGCAGACCGCCAGTAAAGTAGAAGAGTCGATCCAGGCTGTGAACGTATTAGTAGGAGTAGATAAAGAATAAACCAGAGAGCATGAGAGCAATAATATTAAGTCAAAAATACATATCTTAAGAACAGTCTGCAAGTTGCAGGCTGCAAGGTGCTACCTATATTTCTCATGCCAGATGAAGAGCACCTTGGTTGTTTTTCTGAGATGGGTTTCCACGTTATTTCCTATGCCATATGTGAATTTTTTTGAATGGTAAATGTTTATGTGAATGTTTTCTTATCTTACACATTTACAGTTATAGTTTCTTTGAGTGTATGTCGTAATATAAATGAGTGACTGTTTAAAATTATTGTTGCACTGTTGTGTATGAGTTCATGGTTAAATATGCTAAGTATAATATAAGTCCCGCACTATCTGTCAAGTGTAAGGGATCGAATGCGTCGCATAGTTGCGCCAGTTGTTAAGAAGTTAAGGACAAGGTTGTGTCGCACGGGTGACCTATGGCACTTGGTTGTGCCGCTGTCACAGAGTGAAAGACTCCATCCCATCATCTTTGTTGAGCGCCTTGGCTGCGTGCCAAGGGACTATAATCCCTCGCCAACTGTGGAAACATGGTTCTAGTAGTTACACATTAAGATATCTTGGGTGAGACAGCGCCTGCCTCGTAGGCATTACCGAGTGAGCTTGCTCTTTTGGGTCGATGTCTTATGGTGTTTGGTTGGTATTGTGTTGTTGTTGAATCACAGGTCGAGACAAGAAGGAGAAATCCGACCAACATTCCTTGATCGTCTTCTCGATCTCATCCTTATATCTTTTTGGATTCCTGTATGGGGTGGTGATGACTTCTTGAGTCCCCTCCTCTAACTCAATGATATGCTCAAATCCCCTGTCTAGTGGTCTACCTGCTATAAGATCCCGAAATACCTTTTTGTGCTTCTTCAATAATGCCTGAATATCTGTTGGGTGTTGGGTGTTGCTCTCTGGAGGTTTCCTAAAGGTGACCAAGCACTCTGCGGACCATTCTATGTCACTCTACCTAAGTATGGTCTCCATTCTCTATGAAGAGACTGGTTTTGGGGGATAAGTGTTCATGCCCCTAAAAACCATCTGTTTCCCATCTGGTCCCTGGAATTCCATTTCCATTTCCCTGTAGTCTATAGTTTATTTTCCTATTGATAAATCCATTAGATGCCTAATACTACATTTGGATCGGCCACATTCACTACATAGAATGAATCCATCATCTGGTTGTTGACTAATGTGACATTCAGTTTAGGAATCCCATAGTTGCACTCCATGATAGAGTTTCTGGCTATTGCTATGGTAAATACCTCAAACTTCTATGTTGGAATACCCCTCTTAGACACCCATGCCGCATCAATGAAATTGTGGGTTGCACTCCCATCAATAAATACAACTACTATGTGGCCCTATACTACTCCTCTGACCTTGAGAATATGAAACCTAGGTACCCCAGATAATGTAGCAATAACTCCCTTTGGTGTGTCCCCTTGGAGTGACTCCTCCTCTGCTACCCGTAATTCCTCCGTTGTTTCCTGCTCATAGTCCTCCCCTTCTCTGTCTAAATATACGTCTATGTAATGGGATTTGGACTTTCCTAAGCACATGTGTCCTGGAACCCATGGTTCCTGACAAGTAAGACATAATTTCTTCCATCTCAAGTCTTTCCTTGTGTCATTGTCTAGCCAAGTTTTCTTCGGTATGTCTGGCTGGAAAGGTTTCATATCCTTGTCTCTAACTGGAAAGTTGGTCTTGAGTGGAAACCTGTTCTTCGAGACTGAGTCCTGGAGATATCTGTATTTTCTAATTGCATCCTATAAAGTGGGGGGTTTGTAGGATTTCACCCATCCCCGTAGTGGTTTTGCCAAGGCCTCTATGAACAACATAATAATTCTGTTCCCCTACACATCAGTCACCATAACAACTACCCTTTGAAACTATGAGTTGAAGGCCTGGGCACTACCTGTCTGCTTGAGTTGAGCCAACTCTCTGAAGTGTATCTCTGGGTCCTTCCTGTCAAACCGCTCCATGAGCATTTGTGCGAACTCACTGTAGGAACTGATGATGTTGTGACCCAGTGTCACTAGTTCATGGTACCACCACTCATGAGCCTCTCCTTCTAGGTGGACTGTAGCCCATTTAATGGCATTTGTATCTATCACGGGGTTGAGTTGGAAATGAGTATCCAACTTCTGAACCCATATCCTTGCTGAAGCTTCGTGAGCCCCATCAAAGTTTGGGAGGTCAACCTACCAAAGGTTTTCTGCAACTCATAATTATGATTGAATCCCATGTTGAAATTCCTGGGTCTGTTCCTACTCTTCATGTTGTAGAAATCTGGAAAGGACATGGCTACATGAAACTCATCCCCTAAGTCCCTGTTTTCCTGTAAATAGGCTCCAAATGGTTCACTAGGCTCTACTGGCATGACTGGTCCTGCTACTGCATCTGCAAGGAAGTGAGGCATAGTCAACCGAATGGAAGGTCTGTTATATATGTGTGGTTTGTTTTGCATATTGGTGTATGCATACTTCCCACTACGACTTGTAGACCGTCTATCTACCGATGAAAGAGGTATACTGCTATTGCCTGGTTCTCGTTTCGCTGACAATCTGTTTATTGCATGCAATACGTCCTTTTCCCCTTTTGCTAGGTCCTACAATGTGTTTACTAAGCTGCGAAACTCCATCCTGTCCTTATCTTCTCATGTTCCTTTTCCCCTATCAGAGTGTATACCTATTGGGTCCATGTATGAATTGGTATCTTCTAGCTGGATATCCTCAAATTCCTCCGTGTACCTACTCTTCCTTCTCCTATAGGTTACAAAAGTGTCTTCTTTTGTATTCATTTACTTCTCAGGTTCAAGCCCACAATTGGAAAGGAACATGCCCTGATACCACTGTAATATCCCAAATACTGATATTCTACTGATACTATGTATAATACTAACTCGTACACTCAACCTTGTGCAAAAATACAGAATACATGTGCATGCAAACTTGCCATGCAAAAATACCCTAAAATATAGTTGAATTAGGGTTAGGGTTTGCAGAAACGAATTTATCACTTACCACTGATAACTCGGCTGATGATACTAATGAGACAGGTTGATAGATGATAGCCACTCTATGACGTAGGATGGGCCTGTTGAGAAAGAGGAAGCTGACACGCAGAGGAAATACTGGGTTTTATGGTCCTAGTGAATCCTTCTGTGGTTTCCCAACTATTTCCAGCTGCAAACGTGGATCTGTCAATAATCCTTATAAGTGTGTTGGATACCTAGATACTAATGTATATGATTAATGATGTGGATAAACCTGGATGAGCTATCCCAAAAAGAGACTAGGGAAAATATCTCTCACTACTGAACCCTCGTTAGTTGAAGACACTGTCTTCAGCCCCAACTATAGCGGCTGCACGCTATGCTACTGCTCAAAAATTCCAAATCAATCAGCAATAATAATAGATAGTCTCGTTAGTATCATAACCCTCTTAAATAGAGTCTCATGCGCTTTTAGGGTTTGCATGTCACTTTTAGGGTTTCTGCTTCACTTTTGCATGCATGCAATTCTATTTTGATGTTGACTTTTAAGCCTAAAGAAATAAGGCTCCTTTTATCCGACTAATGAATTTAACACTGAATGAATGTCTTGACCTGCTCCAAGTATCAAATTCCCTCAGTCAATTCCCTCTCATGCAGGACCCGCTCGAACATATGGGAATTAACAAGGTAAACGGGTGTTTTGGGTGCTTAATTAGAGGGGGACATTATGCAACATTGACGGAGAAGAAGTAATGATAGAATTGGTTCAAATTCTTGCATATTATTTGTGCACATACTTTCTATCGATATCGTGTGTTTCCTGCTTTACTTGTCCTTTTTCTATGCTTACACCATAACAATGCTAGAATCATTCAGTCGTCTGTTGTCCCCAGCGTGCGCATGGGCATGACCTAGATCATGTCACATCCATTAATTCTGATGAAGCATCAACCAACAACTTCAAGTGTGTATCCATGGGTGTGGCCATGTCTTTACATCCCAACATGTCAAACCTTTTCAGGATTTCCACTGCATACTTCCCTTGGTTAAGGATGATTTCCACTAGGCTCTGCCATACTTCAAGACCTAGAAAATAATTCATCAAGCCAGGGTCTTTCATCTCGAGTTCTACGATGAGCTTCTTCTTACACATTGAGTTTTGCTTCTCATTTCCTTTCAGGGATAAATCATCCACATACAACAATAATATTATAGGTTTGTCATCCATAACCTTGAAGTAAAGGTTAGGATCAACCTTACTTTTGGTAAATCTCAAGCTCATCAGAAATATATCGATTCTTCCAAACCAAGCTCTTGGAGCTTGCTTCAATCTGTACATATCCTTCTTCAGTTTACAGACATGTGTCCTTTTGTATTTGACTTCAAAACCTTGTGGATTTTCTATGTACACTTATTCTTCAATAACACCATTTAGGAAGGTTGTTTTCACATCCATCTAGTGTAACTTCCATTTTGTCTTGGATGCTAGTGCCATGATGGTTCTGAAAGAAGTGTACCTTTCTACATGAGAAAATGTCTCTTCATAATCGATTCCTTCCTTTTGAGAGAATCCTCGGGCCACAAATCTGGCTTTTTACTTCTCGATACTTCCATCGGCCGTATGTTTTTATCTTATAGATCCATTTGGAAGATACCACACTTTTACCTTCTTGTTTGCGAACTACTTCCCACACATCATTATTCATTATGGATTGGTACTCTTCGATCAGGGATTCTACCCATTCTCTCTTTTGAATTGTTGCTTCAAAACAAGTAGGTTCTTTGTTTACAAGATCACACATCAAAGCCATATAACTAGGAAATGGCTTTGGCTTCTTGTGGATCCTTCTGGAGCACCATACCTTTCGGCTTCTTGAATAATATTACGAACCCAAGATGGATTTTTATTGTTGGAGGTATTCATGCGGGGAGGTTCTTGGGGCTCCAACATATTATGTTCTTTTAGAATATCATCATGAAGAGAAGGTGTAACTTCCTTCATCGGTTCTGCAGTGCTGGGAGATACAACCTTTTCATATGTTTCTTCAAGTTGGCACTTCCTCTATGTCTTCATCAAAGTTCCATCCTTCATGATCAATCATTAGGTTCATTAGAACTGTGACTACCTTGCTCACATGTGGCATGGTTTTTATAGTTTTATGTGAGAAATCCTTCTATGGACTTGTAGTATAAATGAATCAAGGCTACTTTTGAGCATCATTTCATTTTATACATGCCACCCTCTAGTGATAAATACATCTTCTAGAGAACATATTCTTCAACTTCTTATTTTGCTAACTTCTTGGGAGGTTCTTCTTCTTCTTCTTCTTCTTCTTCTAAGTTAGCATGATGTCTTTTGTTATTCTTCCTCTTATATTCTTCTTTCTTTGTTGGACAATTTCTGTAAATGTGTTCTATATTATCACAATCGTAACACTGATACGAGGATAAATCTTTCCACTTGTAATCTCCCTTTTTATTCTTTTGAAAATTCTTAGGAGGGTAAGACCCCTTATGAGTTTCCTTCTTGAAATGATGTTTTCCTTTTCTTCTTTTGGTATGAGTAGCTAGATCACGATCATAATCTCTAAGTGGTGATCCTTGATTAGCTACTCTATCTTCCTCTTGAACACATTCTTCCTCTAGGACATCAAATTTTAGGCTTTCCTTCCTTACACAAATTTTTTGGATGAAAGAATCCCATGGTATAGTAAGACCATTGAGAGTGGTCATTACTAGTTCAATTTCATCAATCTTGTCTTCAATTGCTTCTAGTTGTTCTTTGAATTGAGAGACCCTTGTGAAGTATTTGTGGATAGATTCACCCTTTCGCGTCTCTGTACTTTTGACTTGGGATCTCAAGTTCATCTTCTGGTTGATGTTTCTTCCTTCATAAATTCTTGATAGGGCATCAAACATCTCCTTACATGTATCCTTAGAGGATAATTGAGGAATCAAGTGATCCTTGATAGAATCAACTATGACCATCTTGGCTCTAATCATGTCTTTCTTGTACTTTTCCTTTTCTTCATATTCTTCGGGCTCTGACACAATTTCCTTGATAATATTTGCAAGATCATTATCTTCTAGAATGAGTCCTATTATGTATTTCCAAGCATGAAATTTTTCTATGCCTTCCAACTTGTCATCGAGCTTAGTGTTTGGAGACATCTTGTCATAGAGATTAGAAAATTACAAAAATTGAAAATATCTGAGAAATGAAAATTGTACTCACCAAAAGATGTGCTTGATTGAAGTGAGTATGATGCTACAATTAGTTTACAAAGAATCTGAATTCTAACCCTTGAAACTGGACTTGAAATATCCAAGACTGTAGTTTCTGGTTTTCTGGTTTTCTCGTTCCAAGCCAAACTAGGGATTGACTTTTTGGAGGATATTCCCACTAAAAATATTTGATATTGGTTCCAAAATATGCTCCTAGGAGGGGCACACTTCCCTATGTCACTTGCTCTCAAAAATTCCACTTTAGTAGAAAACCCTAATTTTCTTATCCGTAGAAGGAGAGAGAGATTTACCTCATGAAAGATGCTGTTATCACTCCAAGAAACTCCTCTAGGTTGCAGCTCGAGGATGCCTGGTAACTTAAATGTTTTTAGGGTTTTATAAATGGATAAATTTAGGTAACCTATAAAACCTCACACTCTCAAGACATGCATGAAACTCAATCAGGGATAAGGCTTCTAACTACCACTGTTTAGAGGTTTGATAATATGGTGCAGAGATGTAGAACTTATCATGCTGCAAGATTCATACATAAAACATAT
>LPNX010685483.1:79462-138469 GCA_001517045.1 Pseudotsuga menziesii
TTCTTTCACTGTTTGAACCTTCTGATAACTAAAGTAAGTACTAAACATAATTGTCATTGATCCTCTGCTGGATAAGTCACTGTTTTACTTTAGACAGTTAAGTGTTGGTGACCTTGTCTTCCTTTATGTCACAACAAAACTGAAGCATACCTTCCCTGATGTTTTCTTTAGCGTCCTTTATCTTTACACTTCGTCCCTGATCTATTCATGTTCTCCCAAAACTGGTCCTTCGTGTCAAAATTCAATCCTATGCCTCTTTCTGATTTCAATGGTTAAGATGCTAAATATCACAACTGTCAACTGTCGAAAGTGGTGCTTTCGGTGGCTAATGAACTGCCTCAGTGTCTGCCTAAGCCACCAAAAGCCCCATTCTTCAAAAATTCTTAAGTCACATCCAAAATTGTTCTTTCAAGTTTGTTTGCTTATCTTTCTTATTCAGCAGGCTCTATGTTAGGAAGGTTAACAGCAGCCTGGATTGATTCTGGAGGCTGAAGGCTTACTGCAGCTTCAGCTAGGGTTTCTAATGTGAGGTGAGTGCTAGGGTTTTGCTTGGCCTCCTTCATATGTAGTATCTGAAGCCTAATCATTCTATACAGCCTTGTGTTGTCTTTCAGGTATCTTTTGTTTAGTCTTTTTAGCGAAACATACATTTCTCTCATCTCTAGGTAAGATTTGTGCAGCAACTTGTTATTCCTGGTCAATGTAGTATTGTTTTTCTTTATCTCTCTTTCTAAAATTTCCATCTCATACACCACTCCTATATTTTCAAGCTTTAGATAAGGCCTGAACTCTACATCCTTTGGAATGGTGGTTTTAAACCACTTCTCTCCTGTGCTAGGGAGTTCAGTCACTTCAATAATTAGGGTTTCATCTATCAACAATTCTTCTTTACCTATGACTACCTTGGAGCCATCAAAAGAGAGAGCAAATGCCTCAGCCACATGCTGATGTGAACCTTGAATCTTTTCACAAAACTTATAGCAACCAACATCCTTGAACAACTGACAGACTTCTGGATGTGCCTCCAAGTAGCTGATGTCTCCCAACTCTTTCCTGAGAGCAGGCCCTGCCTTCTTCATTTGCTAAATATCACTCCTTGGTACCTGCAACAACCAATTCGAGTTCTGTGGAATAGTGTTTTTAGCGGGCTGCTTCTCAGAGATGGTTTTCTGGTGGTGAGAATTCCTAAAGTCGAATGTGGAGTGTACTGAAGAATGGGCACTGATTATGAGGGCTTTTCAACTGCATGAGTGATTCTTAGGTCATAGGGTGATGGCTTTAGTTTATTTTTTTGAGACCCCTTGCCTAGCAATCATGTTAAAATCAACCTGGATACCTAGTGGGGATCGTCTGCAGTTCTTTGGACAGATGGAGGGAAAAGGAGGGTTTCAAATCACATCAGTCCTTATCAGCTTAACAACGACCTCCTCACTCATTTCCTTATGCCTTGATGCAACCTCCTATCTTTTCAGTGGTTTATCATGCCCTTTGATGATCGATGTTTTGCTGGCGGGCCCTGATTTCATAGGTTTCTAACCGTTTCTTATTTTTACCTTTTCGGCAGTTAAGGGCCCTCAGGAATTTGTCTGCTAGCCACTGAAAACAAGGCTTTCGGTGGCTAATGAAATGCTGACCTGTTCGCCCAAGCCACCGAAACCGTTTTTCCACATGGCATTGTAAAACTTGGCTTTCGACGGATAGTGGTCTCTCCGGATATCCCTTTTAACCACGGAAAGACTAGCCTTTTGGTGGCTAATGAACCGTTAGAGCTTTTGCCTAAGCCACTGAAACCGCTTTTTCCCCAACGCCTTTTACCTGCTTTCGATGGTTAATGCCCTTCTTCAACTATTCGCTAAGCTGCCGAAACCAACACTTTTCAGTGGCTAATGAGCTGTTTGAAGTCTCTCCTAAGCCACCGAAAGTATTTTTACTATTTAATTGATCAGGCCAGATTTCGGTGGTTAACCTTTATCCTGCGTTAAACTGTTAGTTACCGAAACGAAGCTTTTCGGTGGCTAATGAGCTGTTAATAACCCCGCCTAAGTCATCGAAAGCTAAAACTTCTAATTTTCTCAACCATAGCAAAAATAGAGACCCTCAATTTGTTAGCCATCTTTATATCTTTCATAACATGACTCAAATTCTTCATCTTATCAAAATAATTTTATTTTTGGGAGATAACAGATGCTCTTTTCAATCTAGCTTTGATAGAATGTTAAGTTTTCTATTCTTCCACATCTTAAGTCCTAACTTGATTAGCATTTAATACATTTTCACAATAATAACATAAAGAGGATCACTGAAAGAAACACAATCACAAGGTACACATCAATTTATCCTGGGAAAACCCTAAAGGGTAAAATCCAACAAAAACCTCCTTAATATAGATTACCAGTATGCAATGAACAAATACCAAGGTATCATTAAGAGAGAAAACCCCAAGTAGAACAACCAAAACAACAAAGGCACTAGTCGTCATCCTTCTATGTCCCTCCTTCTTTCTCTCTCTTGTGAAATACAAGTACATGTGAGTGTGTACAAATGAGGGAGGGAGCCTCCCTATTTATACTGATCTTCCCAACTCACATTTTCCCTAACTGGGCCAACCTATAAAATTGATAGGGCTGACCTATCTAACTGACAGGGACGACCTACCTAGGGAATCTCGCAATAATAATTATATTATTCTTTTTGAGGTGCTATTGACCTGACTTACAACGAAGGGTTTACCTCATGAATTCTACATGAACTTTTACATCAGTGAGATTTCCTGAAGGAGGAATAATAATAATGTAGAATACACATAGAATATTCTTTGAAGTTACATTATTTCAACAAATACATGAGTGCTCAAACAATTTATGCCAGTAAGATTCTACACACAAGAAACTATGTATGCCGATCCCATGAGTCTACAAAAAAGGACATGTGAGCATCCCATATTTTTAGAATCTAAATATAACTAGAAGAAAAGCCATAAGTCTTTGAACCATCTGAAATCTGTGAAAAAACTAGAATATGTGGAGCTAATGAAGGGCCAAGCCATCGATAAAGAGATGATGTTAGAATTCAGAAAATGTCACATTTTGAACTGTAGTAATATTCCATTGTCCTAATCTTGTAAGAATCCCATCCTTGGAGATTTCATATGCTCTGTCCTTCCGTTTCCTATATACATGACGAAAATAAAAAGAATCAAAACTGTCCACCACTCGATGCACCTCTTCTATAAAAGAGAGAAGAAAAATATTTTTCACAATTCCGAATTTTGTTTATCAAGTTTATTACATTCATGGAGTCACCAAAGACTTGTATAGATTTGCATTCTTTTTTAGTTTGCAAAACAAATAAAAAGTTTTAAATCCATGATTTCTACATCATTGTTTGTACTAGGCCCATTTGAATTTTGAAGTAAACGGTGTCAAAAGGGTATAGAATGGATCTACCATCATAGTAATTTTGATTTTGTGAGGCCCCATCAGAATAAGCTGAAGGGAGGTCCTTGTTTTTTTTTAGACAAAAACAAATATATTAATAAGCAGTGATGTAACTACTGAAGAGTAACCACAAAGTTCGGGTGCCCTTAAGGAAGCGGAAATCAGCAGACCAAAATCAATCCATATAGTTCGGATTGTTACACTTTGAAAATTGCAGAAAGAAACTAGATGCTAGAAAATATATACAACTATGTTTAGGAAGAGCCAAAAAACAAAATTCAGAGACTACATGGATTAATAAGCATTTCCGCCATGATGAGATGAGGAGCCTGGTCTTGCCGCAACTTATAGCTTTACAACCTTGAGCTCCAACTTTTCCAATTTGATTTCCAGTTCTACAAGAAACCTCATGAGGGCTTGTTCAGTATGTTGAATTGAGAAGTCGAATTCCTTCCTCAACTAGCCAATGTCCTGACCCACAATCTCCAGAAGTCGACCTCCTTCTGTGTCCATTCGATTCAGCAGGCAATTCATATTCTTCATCCTCTTTTTGATGTCCCAGATATCAGCTTCCACATTCTGAGCCAGAGGAGAGAACACAGTAGATTCTAAGGAAGTGTCCATGGGAGCAAATATTATCAGTTTTCCAGCAGCACCTGTAACTCCAATGAGCCTGCAAATAATCCAACGTCGAGGAAGACATGGCAAGCCACCACCCTATTTAATACCACCTTTCACCTTCGGCGTAATTTCAATTGATGCTGAAGGACAGAATATCTCAGGCTTCGTACACAGAGGGATGGTACTAGGAGCATGCCACTTCAGGTTGACAAGAGACAGATTGGAGAGGAACCGGTTTCGTGCAGCCGAACATGCCCTAGCATTTAACCATGCGTGTGCTGCATGCTTGAGCCCACGCACCTTAACCTGCTTCCACCTATTACCATGAGTTGGGGAGAATGTTTCCATGAGTTGAGGGAGAGGCCCAATTTTCCACGTCGAGGGCCCCATTGTAGGTCCAAAGGGGCTTAGGGATATGACCATAAAGAGAAGAGCAAGGCCTGGGTGCGAAGGGATAGGATAGTAGAACCTTGTTTCTTTCAGAATGAGAGCTCCTTTGATGAGACTGGAAGCAAAGTTCGCATCGAGGTCTGCTATGGTGTTGTGCTTCCTTAAGACGTGAAAGAAGTCAATTTTTCAAAAGGAGGTGGCAAGACTTTGAATTTTCCTTATCAAATGACGAATCATCAAATGCGTGGGAGGATTGTTTGTCGAAAGAGCTTGGATGACAAGCCTTGGGTCTCCAATAACCTTGATTTCATTGATACCTTGAGATTTGGCAAGAAAAAGGCCTTTCTAGAGGGCCAAAGCTTCGACCACATTGTTTGATTCATGTCCTCCCCCCCCCTGCCACCCCTGGATTCTATTTAGAGGAACCATTAAAGAAGAGAATGCTTCTGTGAAGGTCTTTCATCCACCTGTTGAATTCCGAGTCCTCTAGCCTTAACTCCAAAGAACTCATTTTCTTCTGAACAGTTGGGGCTCCTTTAGATAAATCAAGAGTAAGACTATGAAGCCACGCTTCCTCAGAGGAGGAAAGAGGAAAACCAGAGGAGTCACTCCAAGGGGAGTTGAGACAATCCCCTAGAATGCCAATGATTTTGGAAACAACCTGCTGTTGAGGCCTGGAAATTCGCAGGCAACAATAGCAAGGGATTCTCCCCAGTCAACGTTCCCAATTAGCCCGTGACTATTTGGTATAGGGAATCCGTCCGGTTTGCGGTCCAGCTACCGTAGGTCAAGTAACAAAAACAAAAGGTTTTACCGGTTGCGGCCCGGTCCACCGTGTATTTTGTATTTTTTGACTTAAGTATGATATGCAAATTCCTAATTAACAATGCAAGGTGATAAAGATGCAAAGAGTAGTCACAATGTGATGCGCAGGTTCTTACCTCTCGTCTTAGAACTCACAAGCATCCAAATCATGCAAGAAAATAAATACTAACTAAACTATCTCTAGAGAGCTGGGTATTCACTCATGAGTAATGCACCCCTGTTCATGTGTTAAGGCAAATCACAAATAGCTATTCTTATAACCAAACATATAAACATGAAGAAAAGTATATATGATAAGATAACTCATCAACAGTTAAAAATTCCATTACTCATAGTGGAAAAGACGTCATAAAGGTACTGAAGAACATTCAGACAAGAACATAGGTTCAAGAAATTAGAACACTCTTACAGCTAATGAGGCACAGCTGAAAACGAAATAGTTCACATTCAACATTGCTCATTTAATCACATTGACATATTCCACACAACACTTCCTCCAACAGGGAAAATTTGCAGTCTCTGGTTGTAAAACGAAATAGTTCCTCTTACAAGCATTAAGTTACAAGTTTTTCCAAGGAAAAAGCCCTTGTTCATTCTCATTTTCAAATATTTAAACAAAACCAGTAGACCGCTTGGGTTCCCCCCATATGTGTCACTATTCGGTTCTTCGAACGTTTCATATCCCTCTTTCCATCTTTTCTGTACATGCTCATGATCGGCTGAGTCACTGCTAGACCTTTCAGATCTGTGCTTTTGTTGCTTTGGATTTTGTCTTCTACTCCACTTGTCCTCCTTGAAATCCTCCTAGTTTCGGCTCTACCTTAACCAAACGGTCTGTCTCCCTTAGCACCGCAGTAGTTTGACCTATCTCCGGAAACCACCTGCAATCAAACGATGTGCATCACTCATTGGAATCACATTCAAATCATATCAACTGAAACGGCTAAGCATTAAGAGAGGCCATGCACAGTATTACTGTCACTAATCTTAACGAACGCCGGCACTACTACTTCGTCTACCCACGGGTTCGCAAGAAACCACCAATGACAAGAACAGAGAACTCATCGGACGCTCAGGGCGCTGGAATCGGAAGCTAAAATCTCTGCCCCAACCGCAACGGCGGAAGCGAAAAAGGTTAAGGACACGTGACCCGCGGGCGAGAAAACTCTCAATCAGAAGTCGGAAGATATTTACATCGGAAGCTGAATGACTTTCCTAGCCGCAACGGCGGAAAAGGAAAGGTTAAATACAAGCGCGACTAAAAGACTGATAAGCATCGGCAATCGGAGCGCTTTGTACTTCGGGTGCTTAGCTGCTTTAGGAGCCGCAACGGTGGAAGATGAAAGACTACGACTTCCGATTGAACAAAAATGACGCCCGATCAATAGAAACTATTAAGTGTTAGGACAGCTTTAAAATTCAACATCGGTAAAAATCCATTTCACCTTCGAAATATCGGCCCATCAAAGAACAATTAGCAACACTAAACTCCATCTGCGACCCGTGGCAAAAATCAAACACAAACGACCTCCGGAGACAGGCTGCAAGTAAATCGTTAAAATCATCCAAAATTAAAACATGACCAAAAATTCACGGATAAAAACGACTTGAAGCAACCTTCAATCATGAGGAGGGGACCAAAATTTTAAGAAATTTGGGGAGAACAGTTGCAGCTGCAACACCTGCTTTTCCTGAGTGGCCCTCCCTTTGAAAATTCGTGAATTCCTTTCCAACTAAAGCTTCCACATAACAAACTTTGGGAGTGTCAACCAACAAGCTTTTATCATCCCATTATTTAAACTAGAAAACAGAGAAATATAAGCCCAATTAATAAGAAGTGAGAGGATATTGTCAGGAAGGAGTATTGTACCGGAGTTTCCAAGAAGAGATGAATTCCAGAATTCCTTAGCAAAAGGGCATGAGAGCAACAAATGTACGGCATATTCTTTATTATTTAGGCTGAACGGGCATATGGTTGGACCTTCCCAACCTTCCTTCTTTAAATTGTCTTCGATTAGGATCTTGTTATGAGCCAAGGTCCAAATTAAAAAACTACTTTGGGAAGGATTTTCATTGTACAGATGCTCTTCCAGATAGTAGGATTTTCAAGAATATGGTGACTGAAGATGGTGTTATAACCTATAGAGGTGGTGTATATTATTGATTTGTTCCCCCATCCTTTAGTGTCCTTGGTTCTTTCTGAGAACTGGGACTTCCATTGAAGCTAGGAGAGCAGGACGGTTTTTTCATCCTCAATATGCGGTGGGAAGATAACGTGCCAACATTTCTAGGTGTTGTTACTGTCAGTGTCCCAATCAGAAATATTCCAAAGA
The DNA here is from genome assembly GCA_001517045.1 of Pseudotsuga menziesii. Classification (NCBI taxonomy): domain Eukaryota; kingdom Viridiplantae; phylum Streptophyta; class Pinopsida; order Pinales; family Pinaceae; genus Pseudotsuga; species Pseudotsuga menziesii. The sequence continues at coordinate 87,069 of LPNX010685483.1, forward strand.
GTGGTGATGTTTTGGCTGTGAAGATAATCTTTAAGAAGGGTCGTTCCCGGGTTCTGACCAATAGGTTGATTCCCCATAATTGAGTCTTCCCATATTTTGACATGATTCCCATTCCCAAGAATACAAAATAAACTGGAAGAAAGGAGTGTAAAGTATTTTAAACAGATAGCATAGATATGGGAACCTTTTCTTACCACCGAGGAGTTGTCGAGGCATCTCAGGCGAGTCCCAGAGAAGTATTTTTTCTAGAGAGCTCTTTTACACCAAGTTGCTTTTCCTATGACTAAATTCCAAAGGAATTTTTCTCCAAGGGAGATATTTTGTCTTCTGAGATCTCTAATTTGAAGACCTCCCTCCAACAGAGGTTTTGAAACTTTCCCCCAGCTTACAAGTAGTAACTTTTTCCCGATTTTTTTCCCCGTTCTAGAGGAACTTCCTTAGCTGTTTTTCAATGAGAGCAACAGTTCCTTTTAGGGCCAGAAGGATGGAGCATTGGTAAATGGGAATGCTAGAGAGAACCGCTTTGATTAGCACCACCTTTCCTGCTGGATTAAGCCAGGAGGTTACCCACATGTTGATTTTGTCAACAATTGGAAACCAATTGGAAGATTTTGGCGCAGACCTGAAGACGGGGACTCCTAAATATTTGAAGGCCTCCCACTGAGTCTTCCCTTCTATTCCCATAATTCTGGTGATATCCAACATTTATCTGGAGTTGCAGTTCCACCCATAAATTTGGATTTTTGTATAATTGATCTTGCTTCCCGAGGCTTCCTGATAGAGGTCAAGTTCAAATTTTAAATTCCTTGCTGATTGAACACTTGATCCTCCAAGAAGAATAGTGTCATCAACGAATTGGGCATGATTTATATCTCTGAGTCCTCGAGCAATATGAAACCCTACAATATGATTGTTCTATTGACTATTAGCTGAAAACTGAGCACTGAAGCTTGAATGGCATAGAGAAGAGTAGAGAGTGGGAACCCTTGACAAAGAACCCTAGAGGCTTGAAAAAAAGCAACTTATCAACCATTGACAAGAGGGGTGATCCAAGGATTGCTGATGCAGGCTTGAATCCAATTAACAAATAAAGGATCGAATCCAAATCTACGAAGAACCTGAAAAAAGAACTCATGACGAACTCTATCAAATGCACTAGCAAGATCCAATTTGACAATGCGTTGAAAACTGGAGTGGATGACTTATTGGATAAGAATGATATTGTCAGTGATATGTCTTCCTTTTATGAAACCTAAGTTGATTCTCAGGGATAATGGAGGGGATCACACCTTTGATTTGATTAGCAATAATTTTGGTGATAATTTTATAGCCAATGTTGCAGAGGGAAATAAGTTTGAACCGCTCAAATGAGGTGGCCCCTTTTTCTTTGGTGATAAAGGAAGGAAGGTGGAGTTGGTGCTGCCCCCAATTTTTATACAAGCATGGGATTCTAAAATCATTTTGTGGAGGTTGTTCTTAACAATATTTGAGCAGGTTTTGATGAATCTGGCCGTGAAACCGTCGGGATCGGGAGCTTTGTCGGATTCCATACTGGCTAAGGCCCTTTTTGTTTATTTTTTGAAGTTGGGGGAAATAAGGGTCTCATTGGTTGCACGATTGACCATAGGAGGAATTAGGTTGAGGATTGGGGAAGGAGGAAGCAATCCAAGCATGTTGTCTTCACTATAGATGTTTTTAAAGTGATCATGGGCAATTTGCTTTATTTCCTCAAATTATTGAACCATTTGACCTTGATTATGAATTTCTTTCATCGCTTTGAAGTGCTTGCGACCCTCATCTTGTTTGTGAAAGAAGATGGTGTTCTTTTCTCCCGCAATAAGCTAGAGGGTTCTCACTTTCTGCCTTTAGTATTCTTCCTCTATTCTGCAACTTTGCATGCAGGACCCTATGGAGGTAGGTTTCCTTTTCCAGACTTCCAACGTCCATAGGGTGGACTTCCTACCATCTCTGGTGCTAATCAAGATTTTGCCGGGCTTCAATTCTTTGAAGGGCTATAGATTTCAGGTTTTTTTCCCAAGCTTTGAGATCTGACTTAAACCTCCTTAAATTTTCTTCAAAAATATAGAAGGGGAACCTGAAATCGGCATATCCCAGACCGTCTGGACAAGATCTAGAAAACCCTCCTGCTTAATCTAGAGAAGACTAAAGTGAAAAGGGATGGGGCCCAGGTTCTAATCCTCCAGAAGTTCCAACTAGATAGGTTTGTGGTCGAACATATTGAAAGGCATAATGGTTGAGTCAACCCTGAATCTGAGCAGGAGAAGCGAATGTTGGACCAAGAACCTGTCAATCCTAGAAGCAATATGGCTAGGTCCAAGTCTTCTATTGGACCAAGTGTAAATACCCCGAGATGGTTTGATATCTTCAATATCCCATTCGCTCATTAAGTCTTCCACTATTTCTCACAGAGGATATTTGACAATTGACCCTCCCTTTTTCTCTTTGACACAGAGAGTGATGTTGAGATTGCTTGCCATAATGAGGTTCTCAGGTTGAAGGGAAGTTAGTATGGCCTGAATACTCTGCCAACAGTATTTCTTTTCTGAATATAAAGAAGGAACATAGATGTTAAAGATACTTACCAAGTGACCAGAGTCCTTATGCCGAAGACTTGAAATAATCCAATGCATACAAGAGAGGGAGTGAACGAGCTTGAAGGAGGAAGTTTTCCATAGCGTTCCCAGCCCTCCCGATGCACCCATGACGGTTATAGCTATACATTCACTATTTCTCCAAAAATACTAGGTAGATTGGAGGAAGTCCACTTCCTCTAGTTTCGTTTCCTGGACCAAAAGGATGTCGAGATTGGAGATCCAAATGAGGTCTTTCATTGCTTCAAGCTTTTTATTACTCCCTAATCCCGTATAGTTCTAGGAGAACACCTTCATTATTTACCTTTCGAAGGGTGGGAGACCCCTTTAGAGGCCTATCCTTTTTTTTTCTGGTAGATTTGGAATTCAGAATAGCATCGATCATTGATTGGGATCAAAGAATTTTGTCTCTGTAGGTGGCTTCCTCTCTGCGATCCTTTTCCATTTTTCGTCGTCCTTTAGTCTTTCTTTGTGAGAACTGAGAGAGATTTATTTCTCCTTCTTCCTCCTCCATTTCATCATCTTCTGATTCTAGATCTTTAGGGTTAGGATGGAATGGCGATTTCTGAGGTTTTCTTTGGTTAGAGGTACCTTTCCCTTCAGTTCTAGGGCTAGAAGTCACCTGGTTCTTACCCAGTTCCTCTTCCACATAGATTGTTTCTGCATCAGATCTAAGTTCTTCCGTGTTGTTCTGCAGCTCTGCGAACCTGTTTCCTGCCTTTGAGTGAGGTTTTTGTGTTGTGCCTTCCTTTTTGGGATTTGAAGACACATTTCTCACCTCTCTTTTATGAGCTTGCTTAGGGTTTTCTTTGGTTCTCTTGGTATGGGTCCAACCTTCATCTTCTTCTCTTTTTTTTTGCTCCGAGGGAAATTTTGGGCAGTTCTTCTGAAAGTGCCCATAGTCATGGTAGCGACGACATTTAAAGTGTAGTTGTTCATAGTATAGTTTTTGGAAATGGTGCCATTATTCCATCGTTAACTTGATAGCCTCTAGAAGACCAGCTTTGAGATCTACTTCCATGCATATTCTGGCACATGAGTAATTCTCTTTGGGGTTGGATTTATCAATGTATCTACCAAGCTTATTCCCAATGGTTTGCAAGGAGGATGAGGTCCAGCTATGGATCGACAGATTTGGGAGATGAACTCAAACCATCACAGCCTTAGGCACATCCACAGCCGGGTCGAATCCAGAGTCCATTTGTTTAGGTAGAGGCCTTGAGGACCCATGAAGTAAGGTCCATTATGAAAAATCAGATCTCAGTCATCTTTGGAGATAAACTCAAAGAGAAAGAAACCCTAACCTACTACGTGGCAAGTGGCACTATTTGCAATCATAGGGCGCCATTTTTTCTGGATCCAGTTATCAATAGACTTGGGAGAGGGACAGATCCCTATAAATTGACCCACCAAATCCCGATCTACCAAGGAAACCGCAATGTGCATGGGATGATGCGACGATAGATCGATAGTAGGTATCTCATCAAGCTTTTTAACAAACTTTGGGACAGGAGCAGAACCAGATTTCAGAGACTTCCCAGAGATCATCTTGAGAAATGATTTGGAATCTTCTAAGGTGGAAGGTGGCAGCCCGTCACCTCCAGTAGCTACGCTCATGATTGATCTAGGCCACAAACCAGATCCCGATCTAGTCAGACTGATAGGCGGTCGCGCTCAACAGCAGCATGATCCAACCAGCAGCATTAGGTATCTAATCAGCTTGGTAACGAAGGGAGGTCCTTGTTTATAAACTATTCCTGAACAATTATTACAGTCGAAGTATTCTTCTGTTGAGGAAAATATGACAAGATATCTAAGATTTGGATTGAGATAAGTTCAAGAATTGACTGCTTCTCTTGGAAGATAACATGGTTCCTTGCTATCCAAATTACCTATATTCTAATCAGTGGTAAATCTAAAATTTTTGCAGTGTTTCAAGTATAGGACCAAGTTTTCCATGCACCCTCCACGTGTGCCCCAACCCAGTCAAAGTTTATTTTAATATTTTTTTTTTTTTCTTTCTAAGTTTGATTAGAGAAAGCAATATGTAAGAAGAGGTGAGTAACTGATTCAGCTGCATTTTTGCATAAGGCACACTATCTTATCCCTTCTATAGATATTTTGGACATTAAGTCCCAGGCCAGAACCTTATTTTTCAATGTACACCACATAAAAAGCCTTGCTTTCTAGGGACATTTGGATTTCCAAATTACTTTCCACCACCATATAGGTTTGATGCTTGGGGGATTTATGATCAATAATTGATATCCTAACTTTGGTGTGTATATTCCATGTGGATATTTGTTCCAGATTAACTGATCGTGCATGTATGTTAGTTAGACATGTGATGCTCTAAGTGCATTTAGAAAATTGTTCCAACTTTCCTGCAAAGCATATGGGAGATCCAACTGGTTGCATCTCTCCATCCTTGTCCCTAGATTGAAGTTGTTGCTGGATTGATAATTTGATTTAAATGGAAAAACTTCGTTGGTGCAAAAACTGAATGAGTTGGTGGGGGAGGATATGCTTGTTCTGGATTCCTGACCAAGGATTTGCCACAATGTGCACACAAGAGCCCCTGCCAATTTTCCAAGCATGTCCTTCTTTGATTAATGAAAGGAAGATTAAGGTATCATTCCAAATGTCTGATACAACTATTCTTCCTTTGTTTGGATTCCTTACCCAATCTAATAAAGAATCCAACGCAATATATTTATGCTTTACCATCTTATTCCAAAGGCTGTTTGTAGAGAGGAGCCTCCATCCAGATTTTGTTACTAGAACTTTTGATAAATGTTGAATATGTTAAAGCCCCCATCCACCAAGGGTATTTGGTTTGAAAATTATGTCCCATTTTACCCAAGGGAGTACCTATTTTTCATTTTTCCTTGACCATACGAATATGAAGCACATCTTCCTTTCTTTCTCCAAGATGCCATTTGGAATCCACGCAAGATTCATCCAATACACTGGAATGGATTCTTGCACTGACTTTACTAAAACCAGTCTGCCTACTCTTGAGAGACATATGTGAATCCAACTACAAATCCTCTTCTCTAGTTTTGCAGTCATCTAGTTCCAATCCTCTATTTTATAGTTGTTTGATTTTAACATAAAATCAATGTATTTCAGGCCTTCATCAAAGATATTTGTTTCATAGGGAAAGACGAAAGAGTATATTTGTAATTCAAAATCGTCCAGATTTATAGTGGAGAGAGAATAGTTTTACACATTTATTACTATTCCGGTATCCTTCCCAAAGATCTCCAATATCTCTAAATTTTTTTCAACATCCCCAACATCACAGAATAATAATATGTCATCCACAAATAGAAGGTGTGTTAGATGAAGAGCATATGGGATAGTTATTCCGAAGAAATCTCCCCTATGCTTTTCATAATTAAGTGATCTACTAATTCCTTTTTCTACTAACATAAAAAATGAGAGGTGAGAGAGGGAATCCTTGTCGAAGACCTCTTTCATATGGGAAGAAAGGAGTCATAGATCCATTGATGAGAATTTCAAAAGAAACTATAGTTATACAACTTGTGACCCATTTTATGAAAGTGTTTTCAAATCCCATATGGGTCATAAGAAGTCTTAGGTATAACTAGCTAACTCTGTCAAAGGCTTTTGAAATATCAATATTCAATAGAATGCCTGTTAGCTTCTTTACTTTTAAACTATGTAGTACTTCCTGAGCGACCCCAATAGCTTCGTGAATATTCCTTCCTTCCACAAATCCGAACTGTTGGCTTGAAACGACCTTTGATAAGACCTACTTTAATCTTTGGGAAATGATTTTGGCCACTAAATTATAGGTAATGTTGCACAAATAGACTGATTTGAATTCCTCCATTTAGTTTGGGTGATCAGATTTTGGAATGAGGGTGATAAAGGTGGAGTTTAGGGGAGGATGCATAAATCCCTTTGTTCCAGATTCTTCAATCCGCCTCAGTAGATCCAAGCCAATTGTATCATAAATTTCTAGGAAGAATTCGATTGTCCATCCATCCAGACCGAAACTTTTGTCCTTCTGAAAACTGTGTAAGGTCTTTTTCACTTCTTCTTCTGATACTCATTCCATCAGTTCTCTATTATCTTTTGGGGTAACAAATCCCAGGAAGAAGTGGGCCAATCATATTACCTCTGCAGTAGAAGCTCGTTCATTTAGTTTGAAATATTATGGAAGTGGGGTTTTCCAATATTTGTTAGACCTTTAAATGAGGAGACAACATCATTATTGTGATGTTTTAGTTCCCAAATTGTATTTGCATTTTCCTAGATTTTTCAAAGGCTTGGAGGTGTTTTCATCCCCACTTCCCAACCAAGTTGCCCTGCTTTTCAGTCTTGAAATATCCTCTTATTCCGTTATAATTTGTCTTCTTTTGGATTCCAAACCTCCCATTCCTTCCTTAGATGCATTGGAGAGATATCCCCCACCCTCTTCCTCAAGTAGTGAATTAATTTCTTTTTATACCTACTTCAACTCCTAATCATCATTTAGTTTTTTGTTTTTTGCCCATTCTTGAACCTTTTTCTTAATAGAGGATATATTTTGTGAGAAGTGTCGTGCAATTGTTCCCTCGTAATTAAGGTTATAACGTGTCCATGAATTTTTTATTAGGTTTAATAAGTATTCGTCCTTCAACCAAGCTACACAGAATTTGAATGGAGTGGCAGGCTTCCTTCTACCTCCTTGAATCTCCAAGAAAACAGGGTAGTGATATGATTCACCACCAGAGTCCACCTATTACCTGAAAATTAAATTTTAGTCCATCATATTTTCAGCCTGAAAGAAACTGTCTAGTCTTTTGGTAATTCTATTGTCCCCTATTCTTTTGTTCATCCAAGTTGGTTTCAATTTCAGTAATTCAACATTCATGAGCCTTCCTTCCATAAGGGTTTTCTCAAATAAGTCAACTAAAGGATTAACCCTTGCCCGCGACTCCCAAATTTCTTGAGATCTCGAGTTGAAGTTCAAGTCACCTCGTACATTTACGTTATCAGATTTGATGAATCATTTATGGCTTACAAAATTCCAATAAGGAACTCGTTCCTCATAGGGCCCATATATATTCAAGACAATGAAGGATTTATCCATATATGTTGGTTGTGGAGCCTGATCTTCTTGCTTCAGATATGTTATTGTTCAATTGTGTGTGTACCCCAGTTTTATTTTACAATCATCCTAGAAAGGGTGTGTAGGGGGGACATCGTCCCCCATCAGGGGTCTAGGGGCAGCGCCCCCGAGAAAGGGGGTTCGAGGGTGAAGCCCCCGAAATAAATTTTTGGGTTTGTTGGCCAACAGTTTACGGGTCCATGGTATTGGGTGACCCGTGGGATTTTACCATGGTAGTTCCCCTATAAAAAGGAAATCATTGTAATATAGTTCTGTATTGTATTGTAGCATTGTAAAACAATCTCTATGATTGTGTGAGAGAGACGGTGAGAGAGTGAAGAGGAAGTGCAGTGGGTTTGTTGTAGGTTGTATTCCTTCATTTTTGTTGGATGAAATAATGATAAAGGACTGACAATTTTTGTGTGGACATATCCCATCTTGGGTGAACCACGTTATATTGGTGTCTCTCTTGTAATGTGTTTATGTTTTAATATTTACATATTGTTTATTATTATTGCTTTGCGATATTGTTTTTCTAACAATTGAAACCAAATAAAAGCAAGCTAAGAACATGACTTTATACACCTAGATATGTGGGACCTTTTGAAATTTTGGCTAGAATAGGGTCTGGATCTTATCAGTTGGCCTTACCTCCTGATATGAGAATTCACGATGTTTTCCATATATATTTATTAAAAAAATATGTTGCTGATCAATATCATATTAGTAGTTGGGATAATGTATAGGTGGAACCATAGGGCGACTTCCACATGAAACCAATGTGCAATCTTGATAAGAGAGAAATTCATCTTCAAAAGCAGACTATTGTACAAGTTAAATTACAATGGAAATATTATTCAACAGAAGAAGCTACCTAGGAAAGAGAAGAGATTATGCGACAAAATTTTCTTGCTTTATTTTAAGACTTTAATAATACTGATTAAGCACCGATGACGGTTCAAAGTTTGTAGGAAGGGAGGATTGTAGTACCCCCTTGTTATATTTTGTTGTTTTATTTTAAGTATAATGGAAAAAATGAGTTAATTTTTTTATAAATATAATTTTGAAATTGAGAGTTTTAACAACTATACAGTTAATTGACATAAACTTGGGTTTAAAACAGTTACCAAATACTCAACATTCTTTACAAAGACAAGTGGCCAGGACTAAGGAGAGTTAGTTATTGGCTATAAAAGTCCTAGCCAAAGAGAAGAGGTCATGCAGAGGGTTTTATAGAGAAAAAGAGAAATAAAAAAGAGAGAGATGCCAGAGATCAAGAATGGAAGGCTCTATGTAATGAATCCATGAGATAGTGCAGAGCTTCTAGAGAACATCTTTGTGATGATAGGCTCCGTACTAGAACCGACAGTGAGCATAAGAGAATTCTAGGTTATGGAGTGATTGACTCTTACTAGTTATTGGTGGAAACTTGAAGCCGCAGGAAACGAGTTTTAAAACGAAGAGTCTGGGCAAGGGGGTGGAACAGTAAAAGCTTGAATGCTTCCCAGTTCCTATGGTTGGGTGGTGTATAATTGTTAACACCTCAATTATCGGATTGTGAAGATAAGTTTCTCAAAAAACTAAATTCTTTCTCATGGTATTTACAATGTGCAAATATTTTATACTAGCATGTTACTCAGTTGCAAACTGTAGAAAGGAAAATATATTTTATACTACTGTTATTATGAATCTTTCACGCATTTGTATTTATTTCATGTAATTTTCATTTAATAAAGTATGAAGGTAGAGATTTCCACAAATCAGTTAGAGAGAATATAACCAAACCCCTATTATTCTTATATCTGTTTCTCCTTATAAATCTTAAATAGTAAAACCCTAGAATTAAGAATAATACTAAAAACCTAAATTACCAGTAGATATTTAAACCTAGCAAATTAATAAACTCTTCATTGAGTTAAGAACTAATTTAGATAAGTAAACCCTAAAACTGAGGATAATATTGGAACAAGAGAAAGTTACAGGCAGTTAAACAAATCAAGTAATTATATAATAAACACATCAGTAATTTAGCCTAAAACAAGACATAGTTAACATTTTAAACAAGAGATACCCATTACAACTTAACCACTTTTAACTATTAACCACTCCGACACGTCCACAACAAGCAAGCAAATATAAGAAAGTAAACTCGTAGGAAAGAAGGGTTCCTTGTTCGAGTGGGAGCAAGGGAAGAAGAAGGAAAGTTTCCTTGTTCGAGTGGGAGCAATGGAAGAAGAAGTAAAGTTTAGGGTCGAGAAATTTAACAGCCAAAACTACCAGTTATGCAGGATGCAAATTGAGGACTATCTGTACGAGAAGGATCTGTTCCTACTGTTGGGAGGAAAAACAAAACAACTCGTGACTATGAAGGATGAATAATGGGAGGTTCTTGATAGAAAGGAATTGGAATAATAAGTCTGTGCCTGGCTTCATCAGTGGCTTTCAATATTTCAAAAGAAAATACATCGACGATGTGTTGAGTGCATTGACTAAGCTCTATGAAAAACCCTCGGCTTCCAACAAGGTATTTGTAATGAAGCGTTTATTTAATATGAAGATGTCAGAAGGTGGATCTGTTGCTGACCATTTAAATTAATTTAATACGATTACTAATAAGCTAAGTTCTGTAGGAGTGAATTTTGATGATGAGGTTAGGGCTCTTCTAATATTATGCTCATCGCCGGAAAGATGGAATGGCTTGTTTATGGTTGTAAGTAAATATGTGTCTCGTTGAAACACTCTTAAATTTGATGATGTTATTCTTGGCGAGGAAATGCAAAGAAAAAGCATAGCTTGGGACATCAGGTAATGCATTGACCATGGAGAGCAGAGGAAGACAAAGGGAGAGAGGAAGGAGCCCAGGTAATCACATCAAATATAGAAAGGGCATATACAAGTCCAGGCTGGGAAATATATAGTGTTGGAGCTATCGTAAGAGAGGACATCTGAAGAAAGACTGCAGAGCTTTGAAGAAGAAAGGATATGGACAGTAGGAGATGACTCATGAAGCTATTGTAGTAGGTGATGTGTTATAAGATTCTTTGATTCTTGCATTAGATAATACTAGTGATTACCAGGTATTAGATTTAGGAGCTTCATGTCATGCTACACCCCATGGCAATTTCTTTCATGATTATGTTCGAGGTGATTTTGGACATGTTTTACGGGGCGATGATGAGTCATGTAAAATTGTTGGAATGGGCAAGGTACATATTAAGTTAAATAATGAAAATGAATGGTTGATGAAATATGTAAGGCATATTCCTTCTATGAAAAAAAATATAATCTCAACAGGGAAGTTGGGAGATAATGATTGTTTGTCTACATTTGGAAAAACGTGGTGGAAGATCACTAAAGGAGCACTGATAATTGCAAAAGGAGATAGGATATGTACGTTGTACTTATGTCCTCATAATAGTGATTATTCCATCTCTGTAGCTTCCATAGAAATATGTGCAACATTGTGGCATCATAGGATTGTCCACACGAGTGAGAAGGGGATGTAGATTCTTCACTCAAGGAAATTTCTTCCACATATGAAGCAGGTAATTTTGGAATTATGTGAGAAATGTGTTTATGGAAAATAAAAGAGAGTTGGATTTCTTAGGGTTGGGAAACATAAGAAGAGTGAAAAGTTAGAGTTTGTGCATATAGATGTATGGGGGCCAGATCAAGTACAATATCTTGTTGTATCTCGTTATTATGTTACCTTTATTGATGATGAAACTAGAAAAACTTGGGTTTAATGCATTAGAAATAAATATGATGTATTTGCTACTTTTCAGAAGTGGAAAGATTTGGTTGATAATGAGATCGGGAAAAGGTTGAATTGTCTCATATATGATAATGGAGGTGAATACTGCAGCAAAGAGTTTGATAGTTACTGTTCATACCATGGGATTCATATAGAGAAGACAGTCCCAGGAACACCACAACAAAATGGTGTTAAAAAAGGATGAATAGGACAATCGTGGAGCATGCAAGGTGTATGAGATTGCATGCAAGGATGCCCTTATAGTTTTGGGCTGATGTTGTAGATACTGTTTATTTAATAAACAAAGGGCCTTCAAGTCCTTTGGATGGTGGGATTCCAGAGGAGGCATGCATAGGTAAAAAGGTAAACTACTAATTTATGAGAGATTTTGGTTGTAAAGCATTTGTCCATATTGATAAAGAAAATAGAACAAATATTGAGGCTAAATCCAATAAATTCACATTTATTGGATACGGGGATGATGATTTTGGTTAAAACTTATGGGATTTTAAGAGTAAGTGGAAAACTACGGAGATAATCATTCAATTCGACAAGTTTCGAACCTCTTCGGCAGGTTCATCCTCAGGAGAACAAGAATCTCTCTCTTTTTTTGCACACAGGGGTAAGGTATAAATATTGTTAGTTTCTTTTTTATTTCATGAAATTTAATGTTTTTTTTGTCGGTTTTGGTAAAATTAAGTTTTGGTAGAATTAGGGTGTTTTAAAAATTAGGTTTTGTTAATTATCAATATAATGTAGGTTTATTTTAAGGCTTATGGGATTGTGAAAATAAAAAAATCATTAGGATTAGAGATTGTTGGTTGTGGAGCATGATCTTCCTGATTCAGAGATGTTATTTTAGTCATGTTTGGGTCCCAACACCTGATGGGGAGTGTGGGGGGGATTTCCTCGCCACTATAGTCATCGCCCCCCTAGCGGGGGTTCAAGTGCAACTCCTTTGTAGCAAAAAGTTAGGAAAAAATGGCTTGTAAAATGTTGTAATTTCATAGTCATGACTAGGTCAATAATTGGTGATTTACGAGCCCGTGGTTTTGGGCAACCCGTGGTATTTTCCCATTGTATTCCCTTTATAAAAGGAAAGCATTGTAATACATATGTGTATTGTATTGTAGCATTGTAAAAACGATCTCTATGATTGTGAGAGAGAGATTATGAGAGAGTGAAGAGGATGTGTAGTGGGGTTGTTGTAGGTTGTATCCCTTCATTTTCGCTGGATAGTATAATAAAGGGATGGCAATTTCTGTGTGGATGCAACCCATCTTGGGTTAACCATATTATATATGTCTCTCTCTCTTGTAATGTGATTAATATTTGCATCTTGTTTAATTTTTTAATTGTTATTTCTTTGCGACCATGTTTATCTAACAATTGGTATCAGAGCCAAAAGGTCTATTTGGATGGTAAACTCACAGGAAAGAAGGGTTCCTGGTTTGAGTGGGAGCAATGGTAGACGAAGGAAAGTTTAGGGTTGAGTAATTTAACATCCAAAAATACAAGTTACCGAAGATGCAAATGGAGGACTATCTGTACCAGAAGGATCTATACCTATAGTTGGGTGGAAAAACAAAACAATCGACAACTATGAAGGACGAAGAATGGGAGGTTCTTGATAGAAGGGCATTGGGAACAATACGATTGTGACTGGATTCATCGGGTGGCTTTACATATTTTGAAATTAAATACAATGGAGGGTGTGATGAGCGCATTAGCTAAGCTCTATGAAAACCCTCGGCTTCCAACAAGGTATTTTTAATGAAGCATTTATTTAATATGAAGATGTTAGAAGGTGGATATGTTGCTAACCATTTAAATGAATTTAATATGATTACTAGTCAACTAAGTTCTTTAAAAGTGAATTTTGATGATGACATTAGGGATCTTCTAATCTTTTGCTCATTTCCAAAAAGTTGGAATTGCTTGGTCATGGTTGTAAGTAACTCTATCCATGTTTCAAACACTCTTAAATTTTATGATGTTGTTGGTGTTATTCTTAGCGAGGAAATGTGAAGAAAAATCATAGGTGAGACATTAGGTAATGCATTGACCATGGAGAGAAGGGGAAGACAAAGGGATAGAGGAAGGATCCCAGGTAATCACAACAAGTCTAGAAAGGGTGGATCCAAGTCTAGATTGGGAAAGATAGAGTGTTGGAACTGTGGTAAGAGTGTACATCTGAAGAAATACTGCAGAGCTCCAAAGAAGAAAGGAGATGAACATCAAGATACTAATTAGGAAGAAAATGTAACATGTGATGTGTTACAATATGCTTTGATTCTTACATTAGATAATACTAGTGATTACAGGGTGGTAGATTTAGGGGTTTCATGTCATGCTACACCCCATAGGAAATTCTTCATGAGTATGTTCTAGGTGAATTTGGACATGTTTTATTGGGGGATGATGAACCATGTAAAATTGTTGGAATGGGTAGGGTATGGATTAAGTTAAATAATGGAAATGAATGGATGCTAAAAGATGTAAGGCATATTACTGCTATGAAAATAAATCGGATCTCAACAGGCCAGTTGGGAGACAGTGGTTGTTTGTATACGTTTGGAAAAACACGGTGGAAGATCACTAAAGGATCACTGGTAATATCAAAAGGAGACAAGATAGGTACATTGTATTTATGTACTCATAATACTGATTATTCCATATCTGTAGCTTCCACAGAAAAAGGTGCAACATTGTCGCATCATAGGCTTGGACACATGAGTTAGAAGGGGATGAAAATTCTTCACTCAAGGAAATTGCTTCCATATTTGAGGCAAGTAAGTTTGGAATTCTGTGAGAATTGTGTTTATGGAAAACAAAAGAGAGTCAGATTTCTTAGGGTTGGGAAACGGAAGAAGAATGAAAAGCTAGAGATTGTGCATACAAATGTATGGGGACCAGCTTAGGTACAATCTCTTAGCGGCTCTCGTTATTATGTTAATTTTACTGATGATGCAACTATACAAACTTGGGTTTATTGCATTAGACAAAAATATGATGTGTTTGCTATTTTTAAGAAGTGGAAAGCTTTGGTTGAGAATGAGACAGGGAAAATATTGAAGTGTCTTAGATTTGATAATGGAGATGAATGTTACAATAATGATTTTGATAGTTGTTGTTCATACAATGGGATTCATAGAGAGAAGACAGTCCCATGTACACCACAAGAAAATGGTGTGCCAGAAAGGATGAATAGGACGATTATGGAGCGTGCAAGGTGTATGAGATTACATGCAGGGTATCCCTTAGAGTTTTGGAACGATGTTGTAGGTATCATTGTTTATTTAATAAACAAAGGGCCTTCAAGTGCTTTGGATGGTGGAATTCCATAGGAGGCATGGATAGGTAAAAAGGTAAACTACTCATTTTTGAGAACTTTTGGTTGTGAAGCATTAGTCCATATTGATAAATAAAATAGAACAAAACTTGGGGCTAAATCCAAGAAATACACTTCTATTGGATACAGGGTTAATGTTTTTGGTTATCGTTTATGGGATTATGAAAATCACAAAATCATTAGGGTATAGATGTGGTATTCAATGAAAATGTTATGTACAAAGATCAGTTGCAGGGAAAAAAAGAGGAAAATGAAAAAACATAGCATAGAGTGCTTGATGAAATAAAAGAAAATGAAGTTCCAAAGGTAATAGAAAATAAAGAATAGCAACCAGTACCTCAAACTCCTACAAGTTTAAGAATATCTACCATGTTAAGTAGACCCCCTGAATTATTCTCTCCTTCCTTGTATTATTTATTGATGATACTAGAATGTTATGAAGAAGAAATGCAGGTGGAAACTAAAAGGAAGTGGGAGCAAGGCATGTATGAGGAGATAAAATCATTGGTAAGAAACTAGACATTGGATTTGGTTGAGTTTCCTGCAAGTAAATGAGCATTGCAAAATAAATGGGTTTACATGTTAAAGGAAGAAGGAGGAGGCAAGAAGCGATATAAGGCTAGACTTGTGGTAAAGGGGTTTGCACAAAAGAAAGGTATATATTTTGATGAAATATTTTTTCCTATTGTTAAAATGAATTCAATTAGGACTATTTTAAGTCTAGTGGTGGTAGAAGATTTACATATTGAACAGTTAAATGTAAAAACAACCTTTTCCCATGGGGATTTGGAGGAAGAGATTTATATTCAACAACCACAAGGGTATGAGGTCAAAGGGAAGGAGAATTTGGTTTGCAATTTGAAGAAGAGCTTGTATGGCCTGAAGTAAGCTCCAAGGAAATGGTATTTAAAATTTGATATGTTTATGACACAACAGGGTTATAGTAGATTCCATTCCAACCACTATGTTTATTCCAAGAGGCTAGTAATGGAAGATATATTATATTGTTATTATATGTGGATTACATGCTTGTTGCCGGGTCTAATGTGCATGATATAAATGTGCTCAAAAGGAAACTAGATAAATCATTTGCGATAAAGGATTTGGGTGCTACAAAGCAAATTCTTGGTACGAGAATAACGAGATACGGGAAAAATCACAATTTGACATTGTCTCAAGGTGAGTACATAGAAAAGGTGTTGGAGAGGTTTAGAATGAAGAATGAAAAACCATTTAGTAGCTATTTCACACTAAGTAAGGATATGTGTCCCAAGACACAAGAGGAGAGAGAATAAATGCCAAAGGTTCCCTATTCATCAATAGTTGGCAACATGATGTATGCCATGGTGTACACAAGACTAGATAACACACATGTAGTGGGGGTTGTGAGCAGGTATATGAACAATACGGGTAAAGAGTATTGGAGGGAAGTACAATGGATTCTCAGGTATTTGAGAGGTACCACTTCTCATGCATTATGTTTTGGATGTTCAAACATTATTCTAGAGGGATATGTTGATGCAGATATGGATGGTGATAAGGATAGCACGAGGAGCACCAAAATATATGTTTTTACTATAGGTGGAACAATAGTAAGTTGGATTTCAAAACTGCAAAAGGTTGCACTTTCAATAATGCAAGTAGAGTATGTCACTGCTACATAAGCTAGTAAAGAGATGATTTGGTTGCAGAGGTTTATGGAGGAATTGGGTAAGAATCATGAGAATAGTAAGTTGTATAGTGATAGCCAAATTCCATTCATCTTGCAAAGAACTTAGCCTTCCATTCAAATACTAAACATATGCAACTCAAGTACCATTTTATAAGATTTGTTCTACAAGATGAACTATTAAAGTTGGAAAAGATACACACTAGCTAGAATCCTGTAGACATGTTGACAAAGGTAGTAACCAGAGAGAAACATAGTTCCTACTCGATTTCTGCTGGCCTTCAAGCATGAAGGTGTAGATGATAAATTTTGCACGTCCAAGGTTTAGAGTGTAGTCCATGTTAAGGAAAAAATTTTCCTAACATGCTCTACAAGGTCTACACCACCTACATACATCTATTTCCTAACCCATTATACCCCCACCCCCACATTTAACCTATCATTTCTCTCACTAAAGGCTAAAATAATAAAAAAAAGGCTTTAAAAAACCCCCAAAAGAGCCAAAATAGCTCACAAAGGAGCTAAAAAGCTCAAAAAGGGGCTAAAGCCTCCAAAAAAGAGCTAAAAGCCCTAAAAGGGCCTAAAAACCCCAAAAGGAGCTAAAAATAAGAGAAAGGGGGATTAAAACCCTAGGTAGGGCCCAAAACCCTAACCAGGGGCTTAAAACCCTAAAAATGTGAGAAAAAATATAAAAGGAGGGGTGGGGGTCCCCATTACTCACGTCCATTTCTTCCTACCGTTATTATGCCCACATGAGTGCCTTGGGAAACCATCATTCTCAAGCCACTCACTCCCTTCATTTCATCTCCTCCATTAGCTAAACCTCTTGTGTGTTGAGCCTTGTGCCACACCATCCAACCTTGTGGAGAGGCAGCTTCTTGAGCTTGGGCATGGTGGCCCCATTTTAAATCCAACTGGAAGGTATATGGTCCCATTGCTTTTGTTTTGTTAGCTTGTAGGTTATTTAGATGTATATGCCATGATTTCTGACATTTTTGTTGCAGGTTTCTCTCTGTTTACCTCTAAAAATTCGTTGCAGGTACTTCTCTCCATCCATAGACTCTACCCTTCCGTCCTATAAACAGAAGGTAGGTGCTTCTGCACGTAGCTATAGTAGGGTTAAATCCCTAGCTACGTGCAATAGAACCTACCTTCTGTCTATAGGACAGAAGGGTAGAGTCTGTGGATGGAGAGAAGTACCTGCAGCAAAAATGTCAAAAATCACGACATATACGTCTAAATAACCTACAAGCTAACAAAACAAAAGCAATGGGACCATATACCTTCCAGTTGGATTTAAAATGGGGCCACCGTGCCCAGGCTCAAGAAGCTTCCTCTCCACAAGGTTGGATGGTGTGAAGCAAGGCTCAACACACAAGAGGTTTAGCTAATGGAGGAGATGAAATGAAGGGAGTGAGTGGCTTGAGAATGATGGTTTCTCAAGGCACTCATGCGGGCATAATAACGGTAGGAGGAAATGGACGTGAGTTGAGAGTGACCCCCACCCTCTTATTTATATCCTTTTCTCTTGTTTTAGGGTTTTTAGCCGTTGGTTAGGGTTTTAAGCCCTTTCCGCCTCTTTCTTAGCTCCCTTTGGGTTTTTTAGGCCCTTTTAGGGATTTTAGCCCCTTTTTTAGGGCTTTAGCTCCTTTGTAAGCTATTTTGGCTCTTTTGTAGGTTTTAAGCCCCTTTTTGATATTTTTCGAGCCTTTGAGGAGAAAGCATAGGTTAAACAAGGATGTGGGGGTCAACAAGGGTTAGGAAATGGATGTCTTCATGTGGTGCAAGCTATGTGGACCAAGTTGGGTAATTTTTTGGGTTAACAGATTGCCCCCTGATATGTGAGGGTAGGAGCTCATTGTATGGCCGACGGACATCATAGGATCTTTGGGGAGAGGCGGTGCTTCCTGGTTCGGGGCATGGTGGCTTTGGTTTTGTATTAATATTGATTCCCATCAATGGGTGAGATACAAAGAATATGTGACATGTATATGGATGAGGCGGGTATACCCATGCTCGTAACAATGTCAAAAAAGAATAATGTGATCCAGGATCCAAAATACAAGAGCCGATCATATACAACTGGTGTTACATAACAGTGGCCTCCATGAGAGGCTGAATATAATACTGATCTAGAGAACTGATACATCAAACCCATGGCATTCTCATGGAATGCTATGTATTCACAACTGATGACCTACTGGATATGGAAGTTTTACATCACTGTAAGGACTTATTGACGGAGAGTCAAAGTCTTTATGGTACAATATGCCATATCAATCATGAATCTATATAGAAGCACTGCTCTGGGGATTCTGAACACTCTCTCCAACACAACCCAGAAATCACAAGGGACATGAACTTGTCTGGGTCCCTTAATAGACTCACCAATGTGCTAGATTCAGGTGACAATGGGGGTCTTTGACCAAATACTACATGGACCAATACCCTGTACGAATCTCAACAATGCAATGATGTAGCTGAAGTCAAGCACGTGAGACACAACCATCCCGAGAGGCACTAAGGACTCCTCTCAAGTGGTACAAGGAAATCATCAATGAGGTTAATGAAACCACGATACAGTGACCTCTGGGTCTATCCTCTGCAATATATGTGTTGCTGTCGACAGAGGGAGACCTGCAACTGACCAAGGCAGTGGTGTTTCCTTGACCAGAAGTGCGAGGGAGATAACCAAATATGTGAGACAATCTTGGGACTGACACACCGAATGGGGAAACAGGGGCAGGGATTCATGGTGGATTTAAAATTTCTTTGTTCAGAGTACGACGGCAGGGCTGACCTAGAAGCAGATGAAACTGACTCAAGTGTTGATGTAATTGTAACTTCGGAATGTATTCACTTGTATTTCTTATCTATTGTAACTCGATGTTTATTCTGGGATGTACTTGAGTCATGTCATGCCCCAATGTTTCGATCAGGAAGTTTCTATAATGTGAAAGTCATGTCAATTCATTGTGGGTAACCCTCCTATTGGTCAACGGTTAAAGTCCCCACAATTGTGGGGCCCTAGGGTTATTAGACTATCCTAGTGAAGTCGTCCCTAGGTGATTCATTGTAAGTCGGTACAATAGTCCCCACCGTTGTGTTACCCTCCTATTGGTCGGAGGAGGCAAAGTCCCCACACAAGTTGTGGGGCACTAGGGTTATTAGACACTCTTAGAGATGTTGGCTCTAGTAAGTAATTGTTAAGTGAGGCCGACATGTTGGAGTGGGTTTCAAGTGAATGAAAGAATATAAATAGAGAGTGAGCCTCTCTATTTATAACACACACACTCACTCATTGGGGTGCATGAGTGAGAGAGGAGAAGCTCTCTCAGTGAGAGAGAGAGAGACAGAAGCTGTGGAGATCATCTTACTATTTTTCGAGTTTTAATTTTCGGTGCTGATTCTATCTCTGAGGAAGTTGCGGGGTTTTCTCCTTTATGGTTTCCCTGAGGAAAATTATTTGTGTCTCTTGTCTCTTGTGCTTTATTGTTGTGCATGTTATTCTCTCAGTTAAAGATCCTAAGATCATAATGCTATCTTGAATGATGAAATTCTGACATGGTATCAGAGCTAACCTGAGAATAAGACATTGTGTAGCTACAGAAGCTAGGGATTCTTACTTTTTGGGTCTCTCTCCACAATCTATCAGCAAAAGTATGCTAGGATGACTCTCCATTGAAGGGTGCATCTTTCTGTCGAAGCGGAATTCGATTCCGAGCATTTTCAGTTTTGGTGCGGGAAATTAAGGCTTCTTCCAGAAGAGGAATTTTTTGAGTGAGCCCAGCATAGGATTTCTCTCCTCATAAAAATCGAATTTTAGAGACCTGGATCAACATTTTTGGTTGGGTGAAACTCCAGGAAAGTCAAACACTAGTTTGACCTCGAGCTAGAAAAACCCTAAATACTAAAACTGCTAAGTTTTGGTACATTTGCTATATCCCAATATTGGAAAAGGATCAAGAGCTGAAACTTTCATATGCCGAATATAAACTATGGCTGTACATTGTGTCCAAAATTCAGCCTTATATTCACTATATTCTGGTAGATATGATCCCTCAAAGTTAGGGTTCCAGCCTCTTCCAGAATTCATCCCTAAACAGGACACCTGGGGAGAATTGCTATATATTGAGCTACATAGGTCCAAATGAGATTTATAAAGATTTTCCATAAAGGGAACGGAATTTAATTTCTTTGGTCCGATTTTCAGACTCAGAAGATGAACCAGTGACACGCGGAAGTCCGTACAACTTCGTTGTTCTGAACAGTCCTGTAACATGTCACCTTGGGAAAATGATCATAAGTACCAATTGGTGAAACCAATCCTGATTAAACCTATGGTTTTGGATCAGGGACATGCTAGGTTACCTCAGTGTGAAATTTCAGACATTGAAGAGTAGTAATTTTGGAGATACCGCAGAAACAGTAACATGAATTTCTGTAGAAGAAATTGGAAAATTAGGGCTTCCTGTTCCGGGAGCTTCCCTCCACTGTTTTAAGAAAAGGAGTACATTAGACAGCTCCATTTGAAGAGATCTATATTTATATCCAATAATATTTGAAATATTTGATGTTTTGAAAATTAGGGTTTCTCTGATAAACCCTAGATTAGCCAGCTCCAGAACCAGGACGGACACCTCAAATCGGTAAGATATAATATTTTGCTATTTTCATTTGAGGTTCTCATTTCAAAGTGATCTATCACATCAGCTTGATGATAAGATTGGTGAAGTTTACAAACTCCAAGCATGGAAGCATATGATCTCTCTGAAGAAAATGAATTGGACACCTACATGAGTAGAGAGGCTCCAATTCCAGAGGGAGATGAGGGTAGAAGCCTTACTCCAGAAGAACTTGGTTAAGGCCAAGAAGATCATTGTTGATTCAATCAAGGATCACATTGTACCACAAGTGTCTTTCCCTAAAGACACCGAAGATGGTTGATTCCTTGACCAAGCTATTTGAATGGAAGAACATAAATTGGAATATGACTTTGAGAAGACAATTGAAGAATGTGAAGATCCAGAATGCAGAATCAAAGAACAAATTTGAAGCAGTAAAAGAAGAAATGGAGAATGCAGAAGTCGTGATAGTCACCTTAAATGGCCTCCCAGGATCATGGGATTCATTCTTTCGAAGAATGTGTGCTAGAAGGGAGTGA
Source organism: Pseudotsuga menziesii (assembly GCA_001517045.1). Taxonomy (NCBI): domain Eukaryota; kingdom Viridiplantae; phylum Streptophyta; class Pinopsida; order Pinales; family Pinaceae; genus Pseudotsuga; species Pseudotsuga menziesii. The sequence continues at coordinate 108,742 of LPNX010685483.1, forward strand.
TTACTTTCAGTAGACTCTAGGAAGAAGAAGAAGCTCGACTCATAAGAAAATAAGAGAAGATGGGAGCAATTGAAGATCAAGCTCTCACCATCCAAAGAAGATACCTCAAGCGATGAAGAATATGAATATCTCAACTCTTGAAGAACCTCTTATCCACCTTAGCATTTGGATAAGAAATGATGCTAATATGAATGAAGAAGACAATGACGCTAAAGGCTCAAGAACGAGTCTACCCACGAAACAAATAACGATAAGTATTCAATTGCCATTTCATGATATTGTTTTGTTATGCATTTGTTTATATTTATTTGATGTATTATGCATGATAGAATGTTTGCATTAACGACAGTATACTACTATTATGCATGTGATGGGTTAGTAGCTCATGGTGCTATACAACTCTCCATTGCTACTTATCTAGAATGAAACCTCTTTGTTGACATATTGGATTAGTGCACAATCTCAATGTTGTCCTGGTAGAGATGGAAGGCATCTAGAAAAGTTTCTGTGAGATATGGATGAATGTGGTTTTGGCTAAAGTAGTTGCATGATCATATATTTATGCATGAGAATTTTCCAGTATGAACATTCCTTATGAAATGTTTCTAACCATACAAATGCATTTGACTTGTAGAAAAGATTGCATACAAGCAAAGAAGGATGAGACTTGTTCTGAAGAACAAGTGACGACATTTCAAAATGAAAAATAATATGACGAATGCAGCGACATCATTGATGCAGAACCTTCCAAGAACAAAGGGAAGATCAGTTCAAGAAGAATGATGTCTAGGATGCAGTTTCAATACGTGAAGGGAAATTTGTAGTTCCATCATGCAGTAGATGGAAACATCATGGGTTACAAGGCATAGACTACGAAGAGACATTTGCAGCCACTGGAAGTGAAGTCACATGACATACATAATCATGTGCACAAATGAAAGAAGGCCTTGTACGAGTTCAGAAGAAACCCATGGGATAACACATACATTATGAGCTTGATGAATATCTTAACCTTTGCTACAAGGTTGATAAAGGATGACAAGCTCACAGATGGGTGCGAGAAGAACGCTTTCAAAGATAAGAGGATCTTCGTATCCAGTGATCCTAGATGGATACATAAAATATTAGTAGCATAGGAAGCTACTTGTCTCTCCGGTACAAATTGTTTCAGTGCATAGAGTACAGAAGACAGAGGGAGTATGATGCTTCACTTCAGAGGGAGTGACTACAGAAGATCTAAGGTTCGACATGGTACGGCAAGATGGATAGATTACTGATGACTCTAGGCTTTACTGAGAGTAAAGTAGATTCCAACCTTTGCTTCAAGGTTGAAGGCGGAAGACCAGTGATGCTCCTGTTATGTGTCAATGCACTATTTTTCTAGGCATGGAGGTGTGGAAGAATGCGGATGGAATCTTCCTTGGACAAAGGAAGTATGCAGTAAAGATCCTGAAGAGGTTCATGATGATGGATTGTAAGGCCATGACCACATGTATGGCATCGAACTTGAAGCTATTGAGTGATGCTTCATCAAAGACAGTTGATGCTACGATGTATCGTCAGATGATTGGGTCCTTGATGTACCTGAGACCAGATATTTGCTTTGCTGTGAACACATTGAGACATGTTCACCTGATGGTTGCAAAGCATGCAGGGGTACGGTTGAGTATGGGCTCAAGTATGATATGAATCAGAAGATTAACCTGGAGGGTTATGTTGATTCAGATTGGGCAGGTACTACCATCGATAGGAAGAGCACTTCAGGGTGTTTCTTCAGTATGGGATCAGGTGTGATCTCCTAGTTTAGCAGGAAGCAATCTTATGTGGCACTGAGTACAGCTGAAGCAGAGTATGTCGCAACTTGTTCAGCTAGTTGTGAAGCAGTATGGCTGAGGAAGCTACTGTCTGATTTATTTGATCTCCAGTTGGACGCTACTTGTATACATTGTGACAACCAGAGTTGTGTGAAGTTGTCAGAGAATTCAGTGTTCCATGACAAGTCGAAGCATATCGAGATCAAGTATCACTATATCAGGGATATGGTGCAGAGGGGAGCAGTGAAGCTCTAGTATGTTGCGATGGATGATCAGATAGCGGATGTGTTGATGAAGCCATTGGTCAGAGTGAAGTTTGAGTAGTTCAGGGAGAAGCTTGGTGTTCTCCAGATTGAGGTCCCTTCTAAGGGGAAGTGACGAGTCCAGAAACCATTCTGACGAGTAGGTCAGATGTAAGGGCTGATCCATTCTGTCATGGTGAGAGGACTTGGCTCCTTCCATGTCAGATATGAGTGCTGAATGCCATTCTGGGAATGGAGGTACCTAGTCAGTTACCAGGAACACTCAGTCTGGGACTGAGAGAGCCATTATGACAAGCAAGTCAGATGTAAGGGCTGAGCCATTCTGTCATGGCTAAAGGATTAGGTTCCTCCCATGTCATATATGAGTGCTGGCCATTCTGACGAGTAGATCAGATGTAAGGGCAACTGCCACTCTCTGGGAGAGTGGAGGCACCTGGTCCGTTACCAGGTAGCTCAGTCTGGGACTGGGGGCCATTCTGGTGATGGTGTAGGATTTGGTTCCTACCAGGTCAGATGTGAGTGCAGGCCATTCTGGCGACGATGTAGGATTTGGTTCCTACCAGGTCAGATATAAGGGCAACTACCATTCTCCGGGAGAATGGAGGCACCTGGTCCATTACCAGGTAGCTTAGTCTGGGACTGGGGGCCATTCTGACAAGGGTGTAGGATTTGGTTCCTACCAGGTTAGATGTGAGTGCTTTCCTTTCTGACGAGGGTGTAGGATTTGGTTCCTACCAGGTTAGATGTAAGTGCTGAAGCCTTTTCACAGATGATAGTGATTTCCTATCATGCTGGTGAATGTGAGTGTTGCGCCTTTCTGATGTGATTATAGGATTGATCCTATATGATCAAATGTGAGTGCTGGACGTGCCTTTTTGACGAGTAGGTCAGATGTTAGTGCTAGGCATGCCTTTCTGATGAGTAGGTCAGATGTAAGTGCTGGGCGGGCCATTCTGACAAGTAGGTCAGATATAAGCGTTGAAGAAGACCTACATGATGGGTAGGCCTACAACCAACATGAAAGAAGGCTGGCTCTATAGAACTTCCTGTGACAAGAAGAATCAAGAGATAGCACCTGTGGTATTGATCGAGACCGCGTGAGGATCTAGATCCAGTAATGATGATTCAACAGTGATGATCTAGATCCAGTGGTGATGTCCAGTGATGATCCAGATCCAGTGATGATGTCTAGTGATGATCCAGATCATGTGATGATGACCCGTGATGATCCAAATCGAGTGATGATCCAGATCCAGTGATGATGATCCAGATTGAGTAATGATATAGATCCAAATATGAAGATGACTTGAAGATGAAGATGACTTGAAGATGCAGATGACGAGATGATCCAGAGAAGAAGACCAGTGATGAAAATTGTGTCGAGAGAATACCTTCCTAGTTAAGAGGGAGTGTTGATGTAATTGTAACTTCGAAATGTATTCACTTGTATTTCTTATCTATTGTAACCCGATGTTTATTCTAGGATGTACTTGAGTCATGTCATGCCCCGATGTTCCGATCGGGATGTTTTTATAATGTGAAATTCATGTCAAGTCATTGTGGGTAACCCTTCTATTAGTCAAGGGTTAAAGTCCCCACAGTTGTGGGGCCCTAGGGTTATTAGACTATCCTAGTGAAGTCAACCCTAGGTGAGTCATTGTAAGTCAGGGCAATAGTCCCCACCGTTGTGTTACCCTCCTATTGGTCGGAGGAGGAAAATTCCCCACAAGTTGTGGGGCACTAAGGTTATTAGACACTCCTAGAGATGCCGGCTCTAGTAATTAATTGTTAAGTGAGGCCGACATGTTGGAGTGGGTTTCAAGTGAATGGAAGAATATAAATAGAGAGTGAACCTCTCTATTTATCACACACACACTCACTCATTAGGGTGCATGAGTGAGAGAGGAGAAGCTCTCTCAGTGAGAGAGAGAGAGACAGAAGCTGTGGAGATCATCTTACTGTTTTTCAGGTTTTACTTTTTGGTGTTGATTCTATCTCTGAGGAAGTTGCGGGGTTTTCTCCTTTATTATTTCCCCGAGGAAAATTCTGTGTCTCTTGTCTCTTGTGCTTTATTGTTGTGCATGTTATTCTCTCAGTTAAAGATCCCACAATCATAATGCTATCTTGAATGATGAAATTCTGACATGGTATCAAAGCTAACCTGAGAAGAAGACATTGTGCAGCTACAGAACACGTGTCAGTTCGTACAACTTTGATGTTCTGAACAGTCCTGTAACAGGTCACCTTGGGAAAATGATCATAAGTCCCAATTGGTGAAACCAATTCTAATGAAACCTATGGTGTTGGATCAAATACATGTGAGGTTACATTAGTGCAAAATTTCAGACATCGAGGAGTAGTAATTTTGGAGATACCGCAGAACCAATAACGGGAATTTCTGCAGAAGAAATTGGAAAACTAGGGCTTCCTGTTCCGGAGCTTCCCTCCATTGTTTTCAGAAAAGGAGTACATTATACATATCCATTTGAAGAGCTCTATCTTTCTATCCATTCAGATTTGAAAGATTCAAAGTTTTGAAAATTAGGGTTTCTCTGATAAACACTAGATCAATAAGCTCTAGAACCAGGATGAACACCTCAAATCGGTAAGATATAATCTTTTGTTATTTTCATTTGAGGTTCTCATTTCAAAGTGATCTATCACATCAGCTTGATGATAAGATTGGTGAAGTTGACAAACTCCAAGCATGGAAGTACATGATCTCTCTGAAGAAAATGAATTGGACACCTACATGAGTAGAGAGGCTCCAGTTCCAGAGGGAGATGAGGCTAGAAGCCTTACACCAGGAGATGGTGCTTTCAATTTTAGAGAGTCTAAAAGCATGAAGAAGACTCCAATGGTGTCTCTTTTGTGTTGATAGTCTCCTATTCCCAAAAAAGGAGAAAAGTGTACATAGGAGAGCTCGTCCATCCTTCAGGGGATGGGAGACTTCTTTATCGTTGGTAGTCCAATCAGGCCAGAAAAGGTTAAAACTATACCGACTGGAGGGTCATTCAGATACTTTTACGAGCATGAACGAAACCAAGTTTTCTCGGCGATATTTTCTTAATGAGAAGGCTGGAAAAGAGCTTAAAGACAACCCATTGTGATATTTTTCGTAAAGTTCGGTTCCAATGCCCGAGAAAGCATAAAAGGATGCAGAGGAAAATGTTCTTGGCTTGAATGTTTCAAGGTGGTCCTTTTCATGTGGTAGTCTATACAGTTCGCAAAAGGTGATAAACGAGACTGTGTAGATGCCCTTTCCTATACTTTAACGAGTGGGAAAGGAAGCAAGGGCACTCAACGATCTTTTCATTCATTTAGGAGTCAAAAAAGAGCTTAATAGAAACTCCATAATGGTCAACCAAGCGAGGGGGCACTAGTGGTGTACCCTAGCGGGATGATAGAGGATGGTCAAAGGTGGCCATATGTGCAGTATGGATGGAGCAGGTGGCTCTTGAACATACCAATATGTACAAAGGGGGATTCACGTGGTGGTACACCAATCGACGTGACTCTCGAAAATGGTCCGAAGAATCAGTAGGGAGGGAGAATGTCTACAAATCCGTTTCTCGACCTAGGAGCTTCTTGCACAATGGTGGGAAATTCCTATTCTTGTAGAGGATGATCCATATGCGAGCATGGAAAACTGGGGAGATACAGAGAGGCCTTGACCTCCAGGACAGGTCTAGGGACTTGATGGTATGCTAGCATGGTGGTAGCTAGATCACACGTGCAGCATACTGTGTGCATGTGCAGATGCAAGACCACACCCTCCAGTGGGATACCAGCGACGCACGAGCATTGATCCTATCAACCTGCTCACATGCAAATGATGCAACAGAGTTCTACAATGGACTCACTGCGACTAGACAGAGAACCTCTAGACCGAGGAACTCATCAATGCAGTTAATGAAACTAGGATACAAGGACCTCTAGGTCTATCCTATGGAATGGATGTGTTGTCGTCGACATAGGGAGACCTGCAATTAACCAAGACAATGATGTTTCCTTCACTAGAAGCGCGAGGGAGATAACCAAGGGTGTGAGACAATTTGGGTACCAACACACTGAATTGGGGAACAGGGGAAGGAGGGGGACAAGGGACTCAAACTTCCTTTGTTCAAAGTATGACAGCAGGGATGACCTGGCAACAAATGAAACTGAATCATAGGAGAGGGATGATAGCTGTAATACCAGGAATGTAACTGCAGATGGGAAGTACTTTTGGGAGGTAGACACTTTTGGTATTCATGGGATCGAAGGAAGACTCATCGCAGAATACTATCAACAAAGGCGACCCAAAGGGGGAATGCTGCCGAAATGTAACATGTGGGGTGGTGTCTAAAGACACCGTTATCATACGATCTCATGTATTTTTAGCGAGCCCAAGAAAGTAAATGCTCGATGGTGCTTTCAATTTTAGAGAGTCTAAAAGCATGAATAAGACTCCAGTGGGGTCTCTTTTTCATTGATAGTCTCCCGTGCCCAAAAAAGGATAAAAGTGTACATAGGAGAGCTCGCCAATCCTTTAGGGGATGGGAAACTTCGTTACCGTTGGTAGTCCAATCAGGTCAGAAAAGGTTAAACCTGTATTGACTGGATGATCATTCAAATACTTTTACAAGCATGAATGAAACCAAGTTTGCTCGACGATCTTTTCTTGATGAGAAGGTTGGAAAAGAGCTTAAAGACAACCCATGGTGATATTTTTCGTAAAGTTCAGTCCCAATTCCCAAGAAAGCATAAAAGGATGCAGAGGGAAACGTTCTTGGCTTGAGTGTGCCAAGGTGGTCCCTTTCATATGGTGGCCTACTTAGTCCGCAAAAGGAGATAAACAAGATTATGTAGATGCCCTTTCCTATACTTTAACGAGCGGGAAAGGAAGCAAGGGTGCTCAGCAATATTTTCATTCTTTTAGGAGTCAGAAAAGAGCTTAACAAAAACTTTGCTACGGTCAACCAAGCCGGGGGCACTAGTGGTGCCTTAGGGAAGGACAATGAAAGGTGGTCAAAGGTGCCTAATCGTGCTCCATCAATGGACCAGGTGGCTCTTGAAAATACCAATACATGCACTGGACGGTTCACGGTAGAGGCACGCAATTGATGTGATAGAGGCATGCAAATCGAGGTGACATTCGGGAATAGGTCTGGAGCATTAATGTAAGTTACGGTGGACGGATTAGAATACATATGATGTAAGCATAGGTCCAGAGGAAGTTATATACCAAATGCATGCAAAAGTGAAATGAATTTTGGGAAAAGGTCTGGAAAATCAAGTATTTAATGATCTTCGAGGAGAGTTTTTTGCGGGAAGCTGAGGCTAACAAGGGTTTGGTGCTTGTGCAAGATGCCTGGTGCTGTCTGGAGAGAGTGGGACTGCAAGGATCTATGAGAGGAGTCCTTACGGGATGCCAATGTGCGAGGCATGCTATCCCATTGTGGGCTTCTCAAGTTCATGCGGATCCCTCTAATGAGAGTTTACGCTTGTTGCTTGAGACCCTAGTGAGAGTTTGGGATGCTAGGAGGGAATTTTTTGTCATCTAAGGGTAGCATGTGGAGATTACGCTGTGAGATGTATACTTCTTGACTGGGCTCCCAATGCTGGGAGTAGTTGGCAATCTGGTGCCAAAACTCTCTTGTGGGGAGAGTCTAGAGGAGTTGTGCGAGAGGCACTACTATGGTACAACGTTTGTATAGGGGTCGCACATTTTGGTTTGTGATATTGAGGACCTTAGCACACGGGCTATCGCAGCGATGGTGCTGCGCATCTTGGGTTCCTCAAGGAGTCACAAGATATCAGGAGGGAAGCTCCAGATGGTGGAGAGTGCCATGGATGGTACCTATTACGGATGGGCCCAGATGTATTTGCTTGCGGTTCGACGTTTGCTGAACCACACAAGGACATATGGAGGAGAATTCTTCTTTGGCTCCTTATTGTGTGCTTTCTTCTTTAAAAGAGTACCGATTCTACATCCACATATGGCGGTGCGGGTGAGTGGGCCACAGATGCGCAGGTGGTTTGACATGATGGTGCATGAGGGAGGCGGTAGGGTGGGCCACTTATTTACCTAGGAGTTGCTAGAACAATGGCGTCAGCTCTCGGTAGTCATTGAGGACTTCCCTTATGCCAAGATGGATTATCATGGAGATCATGAGATGACCCGACCTCCAGGCCAAGCCTGGGGACCAGCTAGTACATATACATGATGTTTTTTGTGTTTACATTCATACATAGAGTACTTTATCTAGTTGATGGTCAGATGATGATATGCATAGACTGATGATGTCTTTGTTTGCATGTGCAGATGTTGGTCCTTGTCCTCCACCAGGTTACCAGTGGCGGATGGGTGTGATTGCGACACCATCCCCACCTGCGACGAACCCCCGTTGGGAGCGACAAGCTCTAGAATATTTACGGTCGTATGTGGCGCATTTATTAGAGGTGGTTTCTGATGATGGCTAGCAGTATCTAGATGATGATCTGATTGCTTCCTGTTTCCATGCGCCTCCGCGGTGGATTCTTCTGATGAAGAGGATCGCTGTGGCTGTTGAGTATGTGCATGTAGCAACACAGGGATACATACTTATGGAGAGTGATGTGTCCTCCGGGGAGGAGAATACAGAGTTAGATGAGGATGAGGGTGGATCTGGCTCTGATTAGCAGCTAGTGGGGATGCCCCTAGTTCATTGGTGCAGTTAGGATTTTTGTATCATGATGTATATTCAACTGAGAAAGCATATGTAGCTTCTCATTTTGTATTGGACATATTTGGACATGCGATATATATATATATATATATATTTGACGCACGTGGATGTGCTTTTATGGTTTTTATCTGCGAGTCTTTTTTATGATGTGAAAAAGGCCTAGATGATGTATGTTACACATGTATGCATGTTTATATATGATGATGTATGATGCGGTTTTTGATATGCTTCCTATATGCGATGATGAATATGCCATTCTAGAATGTCATTAGCCATTTGATATGCTACACTATTGAGGTTTTTGGGAACATGTGTGAATGTGATGGTTTCAAATGTTCTAACCAACTATTTAGTGCGCATGAACTTTATAAAGAAACAAGGATCACGTACCTGGTAGCGATTATTCAACTGGGAAACAAGCAGCTGGGAGTCTAAGAAGACATCGAGGTGGTGAATACCCAACTGTAGGGCGGAAACCAAAAGGCCTGTGACACCATTGTACTCAGCCTAGTTGTTGGTTGCAATGCCCACACATATTCCGTAAATATGGATTAACTCATGTGACGGGGAATATATAACCCATGCAGCCGAGGCAAGATTTGGAGACCATTTGCTTGCTCCGTCAACAAATCCAATGTAGCGAAAATAGGTAGGATCCATCTTGAGCAGTGAAGGAAACAATATGTAAGACTTTAAAGAATGTGTAAAACAAAAAAGGACAAGACTATGCTACAAGTGACTCATTGGTGATGTTAAGTGTAAATTATCTTGAGGTAGAGCCTGTTACGGGGGTTCTCCAAGAGTTGTCCATCAGAGTCAACAAGAATGTACGCCCTTTTTCCAAGGAAACAATGGATTGCATATGGGCCATACCACATTGACTCGAACTTGCATTTTCCCAACTTATAGTTGGCTTGGTCATAAACCAGAAAAATATTGCCTTCGCTAAAGGTGCGAGGCTGGACATGGGAGTTATAATAGGATTTTGACCAGGTTTTCACCGCTTCAATGGCTTGGAGAGAAGCCTGACGGTCCTTCGTGGTTTGTTCAAGTTGGAGGAGTTGTTCTTCCAAAGGAAAAGTATTAGGAAGGAGTTCCACAGGGAGGTGGAGTGATGGGATTTGGCACTCTATAGGGAGTACTGATTCAACGCCGTGCACTAAGAGAAAAAGGGTGAAATCGGTGGTGGTCTTCGTGAATGTGCAATAAGCCCATAGGGCATAGAACAACATGTGGTTCCAGTTGGTTTTATGGTTTCCTACCATTCTTTGGAGCATAGTTTTAATAATTTTGTTTATCGCTTCAACTTGGCCATTGCCCTAGGGGTAGTAGGAAGATGAGTACTGGTGTTCGAACCTGAACATGGTTGAAAGATCAGCCCAAAAAACATTTTCAAAATGTGAACCATGGTCTGAGACCATATGTTTGGGAACACTAAAGCGCGAAATGACATGGTTAAAGAAGAACGTGCTACTGTTTCACTTTTGCAATCGAACGTGGGCATGGCCTCAACCCACTTGGTGAAGTAATCAACGGCCACAATAATGTATTTATGGCCATTGTCCGAGGTAGGGATTATTGTCATGAAGTCAATTTCCCATGTACATAAGGGACCGACTCTGACCATGGGGTGTAGTGGTGCAGGGGGAGTTATTGGCTTTGTGGAAAAGAGCTGACAAATGCAGAAGTGTTTGACTACCTCGATGCAATCAGTGAATATAGAAGGCCAAAAATAGCTGACACATAAAATATTCTGAGCGGTTTCCACGCCTGAAAGGTGGCCACTGCAGGTTCCACTGTGACAGTCATTGAGGACCATTTCAGCCTCTTCATGGGTGAGGCAATAATGACATAATATGGTGTCGATAACATGACGATACAGGACATATCCAATCAGGAGATGGTGAGCGACCTGATGTCGGTTTCGTCGCCTATCCTCGTGGCTTAAATGAGCCTCAAAATTCTTGGTGCATAAGTACAGAAGGATGCCCCCATACCAAGGGTCTTTCGTGGAGATGACGAATAAGAAGTCATCAAGAAGGTCGTCCTTGAGTGGTGGTGGTGTAGAAAACGGGGGCAGGTCTGTCATGAACGCAACTAGCGCTAGTGCCTTGGTGCTTTTTGGGAAAACAAACTCTAAGTCGAACTCTTAGAGAATGACTACCCACTTGGCCACATGGCCTTGTAGGAGGCGGTGGCTTAAGAGGTACCGCATTGGGTTGGAATAAACCACTACTCGGCTATGGTTTGCAATAATGTAGTGGCACAGTTTCTGGGTTAAGAATACAATGACAAGTGCCACTTTCCTCTCGGGTGAATATCACAGCGAGGGACCTGTCAGCTTTCAGCTAATGTAATAAACCACGTTCTCTTGATGAGCATCATCTTCCTAGACCAAGACTCTAGCAACAACGTTTTCCGAAGCTGACACATAAAGGATGAAGTCTCGGGTGAAGTCAGGTGCCGTGAGTAATGGTGTGGAATCCAGGGCTTGTTTGAGTGTGTCGAACGATTCCTGCGTCTACTGATCCCAAACAAATGGAATGTTGGTACGGAGCAGGTGTAAAAATACATGGGATTTTTTCACATACTCTGGTATAAAGCGGCGAAGGAAGTTTTCCTTGCCTTGGAGGCTTTGTAGTTGGCACAAAGTTCATGGTGAAGGGAGACCCTAGAATAGCTTGAACTTTGAGTGGGTCAACCGTTATCTCTTTGTGAGACACGATGAACCCAAGCAGACGACTTGCCGGGACACAAAAAACACACTTGAGGGGGTTCAAGTGGATTTTGTACTTGCAACGTCGCAAAAATACTTCTATGACCGAGTCGTGAGGTCATCCAAATAAACTAGTATAATGTGAATGAGGTCATGGAAGCAATACGTCATGGCACGCTGGAAGGTCGCTCCAATTTTTTTCAAGCCGAAGGGCATTACTCGATATGCGAATGTGCCCCAAGAGGTGGTGAACACGGTTTTGTACGGATCCTCTTTCCGAATCTGAATTTGGTTATATCCAGAGAAACCGTCCATGAAGGAAAATGACCTCATGTCCGGCACATGCGTCAATGATCTGTTCAATGAATGGTGTTGGGAAGTTGTCTTTAGGACAAGCTATGTTCAGATCCTGGAATTCTATACAAACCCGGATGGTGCCCTGTTTTTTGTTCACAGGAACAGGGTTGGAAACCAAAGTGTTGTATGCAATGGGGTAGGTGAAACCGACTGTGGATAGTTTCTCTATTTCTGCTTTGAATGCAACAACTTTGGAAGGGTAGATAGGCCTCTGTTTTTGGTGGATAGGTACCATATCTAGCCATGTGTCGATGTGGTTCTCCATGATTGATGGATCCAATCCTAACATCTCGGTGTATGACCATGCAAAAATGTCCTGGAATTCTTGAAAAAGTGCTTTGTAGGAAGCGACTTCCTCGGAAGAGCAGGATGCCCCCATTGTGATTTCTTCAACAATCTCAGTATTGGTTGAGATGTTGATATTGACGGTAGGCGATATATTCTCCATGTTTGCTTCTTCAAAGGCATCTGGTGCCTGAATGGGGTTTTTGAACCAGTTGACTTTCCTGTGGATGAAATATTTGGTCTCAACTGAAAATTGGTCAGAAGCCAACAAAGGTTCTTCAGGGATGAAGAACGAGCAGTGGTGCATATCATCCCAAGGGTATTCAAGGGTAGTTAAAGCTTCAAGTATCTCCTTTTCGTTACTTGAACAACGATTGGATAGGACCACAGGACCATTGATGGTTGCAGAAGTGAAAGGGTCGTTGGAGCTGGATATCATGTAAATGGTTGTGGCGCTTGAGGAAGGAGTTGGAGGGTGGATTTCCTCAATAACGGTGATCTCGGATTCAAGGGAGTGTTTTCGAAGATTATTGAGAGTAGTCCGGAACTCGGGTAAGTCTTGGGAGTGGTGAGAATAATTTCCACACAAACCGCAAAGGGAGCATGTTTGGTTTGTCCTCAACGACTTGTTCTTGGCCTTTGCCAGACTCAAAAGGTCAACCACCAGAGCATTTTCTGTCGTATCCATGGCATCTAAGTGTGCGCGAAGGAAGGGGATCTCTGGACAGTTTTGGGTTGCGTGACCCTGCACGTCGCACTCGATGCATGGTGGGATTTGCCGAGGTTCAACAGCTGCTTTGGCCTTTTTTCCCCTAACCCTCTTTGGGTGGGGCGGGGGTGGTGTCGGTCCGGAAGGTGGTTTCTGTGGGCCAGGAGGGGGCGTGTATTGACCGCGATCGAATGAATGGCGTTCAACATGACTTGGGGCATTGGGGGTTGAGATGGTGGATCAAGATACCAGACAGGGATCCCCAATGTAATATTGGGTAAGTTCAAGGTAGTCATTACTGGCTTGCTCAAAATTCCGAATGGGGGAAAAAGGAAGGAAATTTTATGGACATGGAGGGAACCCCAATAATTCCCTGGTGACGATGTTTGAGGTTGCGGCTACGTATGGTGCTGTGGATGCGGTTGGAGTTGCGGCTGCAGATGGGGATGCGGCTGCAGTTGTGGTTTGGGTGCAATAGTGCTGGATGAGAGCATGCAGAAATCCAAAAACTCGCTACCTCCTAGTGGAGGTGGTACCATGGGGAAGGAAGCCATCATGGAAGTTGCAGTGAACAACCCAGGGGCTACTGCTAATAATGAGGGGGTGGTCGCACTATCAAACATGGTATCAATAGTGGGAATAACATTGGCTGGTGCTATTGGCCCCTACGGATTGTGGTAAGTTAGTTGGTCCACCGTCATGATCTTCCCATCGTGAGGGAACATCATAAGGCAGAAAAAAGTGGATGCCACAACTCTCATGGTGTACATGTAACTCCTTCCCAGGAGGGGGTTATATTCCAACTGCACATTGACCACTTCTATGTCGATCAGTACCATTTTTTTGGCTAATGATATAGGGACATGTGGGAGGATGCCCTGAGCTTTTGTGGGGTGGCCATCATAAGCACGCAGAGTAGTGGTGGATGGTTGTAGGAGAGACGATCCAAGTTTCTGTCAAACCAATGTGGACATGACACAGGTTGATGCCCCTTCATCTATGATGCATCGATGCATGACCAAATTCTGAATTGATACTGGAATTTTGAAGGCAATGGTTGATGGAATTCTGGGTTCTCTGTTCTCCAAATCAAATGTCATCAATTTGGAGTCGGAGGGATTTATGACACTGAGTGCAAACAATAATGATTTTCGCTGTGGCGGGCATGTTTTTAGTACTTTGAGAGCGGACATGGCAGTAGGTGACTGGGCCAGGTCATCAGTGATGCTATAGTTCACTGCGGTTCTAGTCATGGCATTGTTGGCAACCCGCCACATGGGGGGTCGTGGGAGAAAAGGGGGTAAGTGAAGAGGTATGTTAATTGTGTTGGACGTGGATGTCACTGATGGGTCAGCAGTTTCAGTATTGGATTTGTTACCACTCCAGGAAACTCCTCTAGGTTGCAGCTCGAGGATTCCTGGTAGCTTAAATATTTTTATGGTTTTTTAAGTGGATCAAGTCAGATGACCTACAGGACCTCACACTCTCAAGACATGCATGAAACTCAATTAGGGATAAGGCTTCTAACTACCACTGTTCAGAGGTTTGATAATATGGTGCAAAGAAGGAGAACTTATCATGCTGGCAGATTCATACAAAAAATAGATATATATAAATGGCTAATTATAACAAGAAAAGTATTTATAATTCAAATGATCAATATGCAAATAGGATGACAGCTATCAGACATCAATTAACCTGAATAAACCTGAATAACACATTCAAGCATAAGCACAGAATAGACAAGAAATGGAAGCTGAACATATGATAGCAAAAGAGCTTATATTAGGTCATGAGCAATATGAGAAACTTGACAATAGTAATGGTCTACAAGTCCCCGAAGTCAAACCCATTTAATAACATAAGTCTTAGGCTTTGTAGCCTTTACAAAAGTATTCAGATCTTGAAAAATTAGATCCGATTTACTAAAAATAGACAAAAATAATTGTTTTTGCATAATTAGGTTAAAAAAACCCTAATTTAACTATGAGTCTATCTAACTGTAGAACTCATTCACTGTTTGAAGCTTCTGACAACTAAAGTGAGTATTGGAAATAACTGCCACTGGTCCTCTGCTGGATAAGGCACTATTTTACTTAGATAGTTTAGTGTAGGTGACCCTTTCTTCCTTTATGTCACTGTTAAACTGAAACACACCTCTTCTGATGTCATTCTTTAGCACCTTTCATCTTTATACTTCATCCTTGAGCTATTCATGTTTTCCCAAAACTTGTCCTTTGTGCCAAAATTCAATCCTGTGCCTCTTTTTGCTTTCGGTGGTTAAGAGGCCAAAATATCGAAACTGTTAGCTGCCGAAAGCACTACTTTCAGTGGCTAATGAAATACCTCAACGTCCGCCTAAGCCACCGAAAGACCTATTCTTCAAAAAATCTTAAGCAAGGCTCCAAAATTGTTCTTTTAAGTTTGTTTGCTTGTCTTTTTATTCAGAAATATCTATGTTAGGAAGATTTACAACAGCGTGCTTGATTCTGGAGGCTGAAGACTTACTACTGCTTCAGCTAGGGTTTTCAATGTGAGGTGAGTGCTAGGGTTTGGCTTGGCCTCCTTCATCTGCAGTCTTTGGAGCCTAATCATTCTATACACCCTTGTGTTGTCTTTCAGGTATCTTTTGTTTAGTCTTTTTAGAAAAACATACCTTTCTCTCATCTCTAGGTAAGAGTTGTGCAATAGCTTTCTCCTCCTAGTCAATGTAGCAGTGTTTTTATTTATCTCCCTTTCTAAAATTTCCATCTCATACACTTGCCTCAACAACTGATTTATCCGTTGTGTCTTGGGCTTGCTAGAGGAATCCTTCTCTGCTAGTTCTTCTTTCTCTTTTGGCGCAAGTGATGGGAGCTCTTCAATCTCTGCTACAACTTGCAATGCTAGGTCAACACCTTCCTCTCTTTCTTCTTCTGAATCTGAGTAGGGCAGGTTCAAGATGTTCCCATTATGTGTTGTAACTTCCTAGCCTTTTTCACTGAAATCCAAGTTTATTTTGACCTTCTTGGCTTTGGAAGAGGAAGGAGGTTGTTCTGCTATTTTTGGGGATATAGCCTGTCTCTTCCTTTTCCCATTCCTTGGTGTGTTAGAATTTTTCGTAGGATACTTCCCCTTTCCTTCTAGTTGTAGGCCTGTTTCAAAACCATTCCAAAACAAGAAATATGCCCATGCCATATTTCTCCTCTTCAGCAATTCTTGGATCAGGAGTTGGATGAGACCATGATGAGATAGTCTTCCAGCAATCTTGGTTGGCTGAGCCTTCACCTGGTGTGCCATTTTTGCCAAGCTCCTGTGTAAGTAAAAATGTAAATTCAGTGGGATTTTTCCGGTGAAGTGGTTCATCAATTTAAAATGGGATTTTTCCTGTTGTATCTCCCTTCACAAGTTATGTAGACCACAATGGCCTTCAGTAATTGCTACAACCTCTCTTCTAGCAAGGAGGATGGTACACTTTTTTCCACACCACCCCTCTATGTTCAGGCTTCAGATAAGATCTGAACTCTACATCCTTTCTAATGGTGGTTTTAAACCACTTCTCTCCTGTGCTAGGGAGTTCAGTCACTTCAGTAATTAGGGTTTCATCTATCAGAAATTCTTCTTTACCTATGACTACCTTGGAGCCATCGAAAGAGAGAGAAAATACCTCAGCCACCTGCTAGTGTGAACCTTGAATCTTCTCACAAAACTTATAGCATCCAACATCCTTGAAAAACTGACAGACTTCTGGATGTGCCTCTAGGTAGCTGATGTCTCCCAACTCTTGCCTGAGAGTAGGCCCTCCCTTCTTCATTTGCGAAATGTCACTCCTGGGTACCTGCAACAATCAATTCAAGTTCTGTGGAATAGTGGTTTTAGTAGGCTGCCTCTCAGAGATGGTTTTCTGGTGGTGAGAATTCCTAAAGTCAAAGGTGGAGTGTACTAAAGAATGGGAATTGATTATCAGGGCTTTCAACTGCATGAGTGATGCTTAGGTCAAAGTGTGATGGATTTCGTTGATCTTTTCAAGACCCCTTGCCCAACAATCATGTTAAAGTCAACTTGGATACCCAATGGGGATCATCTACAGTTCTTTGGACAGATGGAGGGAAAAGGAGGGTTTCAAATCACATCGGTCCTTATCAATTTAACAACAACCTCCTCACTCATTTCCTCACACCTTGATGCAGCCTTCTGTCTTTTCGGTGGTTTATCATGCCCTTTGATGATCGGTGTTTTGCCGACGGGCCCTGATTTGATAGGTTTCTAACATTTTATTCCTTTTACCTTTTCGGCGGTTAAGGGCCCTCAGGAATTTGTTTGCTAGCTGCTGAAAACAAATCTTTCGGTGGCTAATGAAATGCTTACCTATTTTCCCAAGCCATCGAAATCATTTTCCAAATGGCGCTGTAAAACTTGGCTTTCGACAGATAGTGGTCTCTTCGGATATCCCTTTTAACCGTCGAAAGACCGGCCTTTCGGTGGCTAATGAACCATCAGAGCTTTCACCTAAGCCCTCGAGACCACTTTTTCCCCAACACCTTTTACCTGATTTCGGTGGTTAACACCCTTCTTCGACTGTTCGCTAAGCTGTCAAAACCAACACTTTTCGGTGGCCAATGAGTTGTTTGAAGTCTTTCCTAAGCCACCAAAAGTGCTTTTACCATTTAATCGATCGGGCCCGCTTTTGATGGTTAAGCTTTATCTTTCGTTAAATTGTTAGCTACCAAAACAAAACTTTTCGGTGGCTAATGAGCTGTTAAGAACCCCGCCTAAGCCACCGAAAGCTAAAACTCCCAATTTTCTCAACCATAGAAAAACCATAGACCCTCAATTTGTTAGTCATCTTTAAATCTTTCATAACATGACTCAAATTCTTCATCAAATCAAAATAAATTTATTTTGGGAGATAACATCTGGATCCTACCTGGGGATGGGAACCTTCCTGTGAGGTCCCAAGAATCCTAGACCAAAATATCTTTCCTTGAAAACAACTAAAAACTTAACACCATCATTTACTGTTCCATTGGGCATGGAGTTTATTCTGTAAGCAAAAACAACCTACTAACTAATAATTTACAATAACAAGGCCCTAGAGCCTCAAATAAAGTAAAGTTTCAGAAAACACCCATTCATTGGGCCATCAAACACCTCTTCCCCTTCCATATTCTACAATTTGAAGGTGTTGTTATTCTGTACCTGAGCTATCACAAAAGGGCCAATCCACAAAGAGTCAAACTTTCCATGTTTTTCGTTGTCCTACCTGACAGTATCCCACTTGAGGACCCAATCTCCAACCTGAAAGTTGTCCACTTTTTCCCTTTTGTCAAACATGACCTTGATCTTCTATTGATGGGCTTCTGATTTTCCTATCACTTGTTCCCTGACTTGCTGTAACTCCGCCAAATCCATCATCCTCCTTACCATATCATTTGGTTCATATTCCTCCTCCTAAAAGAACTTTGCCACTGGCAGAATTAGCTGAATGGGAAAAATGGCCTGAATACCATAAACTAATTTGAATGGAGAAGTCCCTATAGATATTTTGTCTGTTACCCTATCATCCCATAGAGAAAACTTTAGCTTAGAATCCCATCTTTTCAGATTTGTCTCCAATAGTTTTTTTATGATCATGACTAGGCTTTTGTTGGATGACTCAGCCAAGCCATTGCCTTGAGGATAATAGCATGTGGAATGCACCAGCTGAATGCCCATTGACTCACACATTTTAACCAATGCCTCGACTTTGAAATCTAGTGCATTAGTAGTCACTAACCTTACTGGGAAGCCAAACCTGATAAAGATATTCTCATATAAAAACTTCATGATGACCCGATGAGTTGCATTCCTTGTGGGTACTGCCTCTATCCACTTGGTAAATTAGTCTGTGGCTACTAGGATCCATTTATGCTGCCCACTGGAAGATGGATTTATTTCACCTATGAAATCCAGACCCCATTGCTGGAAAGGCCCATTCACTACAATAGGCCTAAGGGGCAAGGATTTGAGTTGTTGCTTCCCTATAAATATTTGGCATTGGTCACAGACCCTCACAAAGGTACACACATCAGAAAAAAGGACTAGCAAATAGTACCCTGTCCTCAGAATCTTGTGGGTTGTGGTATTCCAGTAATGATGGCCCCCACATGTCATGGAATGAAAGTGATGCATGACCTGATCTGATTCTTCTTTATCTAGACACCTCAACAAAACCCCAGACAGATCTTTCCAGTACAACAGTTTATCAACTATGCAAAATTTAACAGACTTTAGTTTAAGAGCTCGTGCTTGATTAGGAGTGAGACTAGGAGGAACTTCTAATTTTTGCAGAAAATGAATAATACCTGAGTACCACTCACATGAAGACAAGTTTTCAGCCACTTGTTAAATGTCATTCTGATCTTGAACTACTTTTGCTGCTACTACAATTTGCAATTTTGCTAAATCGACACAAGTGAAGTTTATCCCCATTAGTTCACAGTTTTCTTTAGCCATGAGTTTGGCCAGACCTAGTCCTTTTACTAGCTTAGTGGGCTTCACCTCTATATCAAACTCAATAAGCTTGGCAATCCATTTAGCTCTCTTTCCATCAATGTCAGGCCGAGTCAAAACATCCTTCATAGCAGCTGAAGGGACATATGCAAGGACTTTTGCATGTAGAATGTAAATCCTGAAGGTCTTCAATGACTTGATGAGAGCATAAGCATGTTTCTCAATGGGATCGTACTCCAACTCAGCATCCCTCAATGTATTGCTGAAGAATGCAATTGGATGATTGAGACCTTCACCATCTTTTTGTAACAGCACAACTGCCACTGTGTCATAGGATGCAAAGGAGAAGATGTAAAAAATCTTGGTATAGTCCGGACTAATCAGGGCTGGGGCTTCCATGATAGCCTTCTTGATGTCTTCAAAAGAGATTCTTTCCTGGTCAGTCCATTTTATTTCTGCATCCTTTTTCAACATAGCTATTATGTGCTTTACCAGCTCATGGAAATTAGGGATGAACCTCCTGACAAAATTTATCTTACCCAAAAAGGACTGAATATCCCTTTTTGACCTAGATATGGACAGCTTCTGGATTGCTTCCACCCTAACCAGATCAATTTTCACACCTTCAGCTGAGACTATGTGACCTAGGAGTTTCCCCTTACTGAGTGCAAATTGGGACTTCTTAGGGTTGAGTGATATCCCAAACCTTGTCCACTTGAGAAATACCCTCCTCAAGTGCTACAAATGGTCATGATGGCTATTAGAGTAAACAGTTAGGTCATCCAGGTATATAAGCACAAATTTATCTTTCAATCCTACAAAATCTAAGTCCATGGCTCTCTAAAAAGTGGCCCCAGCATTCATTAGCCCAAATGGCATTTTGGCATACATGAAAGTGCCCCAGGGGGTGGTAAAAGCAATCTTCTCTTGGTCATCAGGGTGTGACAACAACTTGGTTGTATCCAGAGAAGCCATCTAGAAATGACATGAAACTAGCCTCTGAGACTCTTTGCAATAGGTGTTCCATCTTGGGTAGTGGATAGTTGTATTTTTTGGAGCATTTGTTTAGGTTTCTAAAATCCACATGCAACCTGATCTCCCCATTCTTCTTCCTTACCACCACTAAGTTTGCAATCCACTTGGAATACCTGAGGGGAATTATGATTTTGGCTTTGAGGAGATTATGGATTTCTTTTTCAATTACAAGTAGTAGGAGAGGACTGATGGATCTCAGCTTCTGTTTGAAATGGATGGTGTCCTTCTCCAAAGGAATCTTGTGTTGGATGATATTGGTGTCATAGGTTTTTAGGTCACTGTACTCCCAGGCAAAGACATCAGCAAATTCTTTTATCAGGCTGCAAAATTTGGAACTCTGATCAACAGTCAACTCAGTGGACAGATTTATAAGTTTTGGATGGCTTTGGCTACCTATGTTTTGCTCTTGGACAGCAGGGTCCTGCTCTTTTTTGGCAGGCTTGAAAGGGATATCATTATGATAAAAAATCTCTTCTAGGGGTACCAGACCCCGAGGTATATAATTGCTGGGTAATTGGACAATATTCTGATCAGCTACTTTATCTTTCAACTTGAATTGTTGGGATTCTTCCATGTTTAGGTTTTCCTGATCTATATGCATATTAGAGAATTCATCTACTAGCTGAAGGAATTTACTAATCTCATCATCATTCTCAAACACCTTCCAAAATTTTACATTATCTAGCAGGGAAGGTCTATACTTGACCTGAACATCATAGCCGAGCTTAGGAGGTAAAGGAGGAACAAACATACTTGCAGAGATAGCCAGGGAATCAGCCAGGTGATTCAAAGCCCTAGGTATATATGACAGTTCAAAAAACATAAAGGAGTCTCTGAGTTTCCATACCCCGTCCCTGTAGGCCTTTAGTCTTACATTTTTTGCTTGAAAGGTGTTGTTGACCTGCTATATAATAAGGTTTGCATCTCCAAAGATTCTCATGCACATGATTCCCATTTCCTTGGCGGCTTTAACTCCTAGCAGCAAGGCTGCATATTCTGCTATATTGTTAGTGGTTTTAAAGTCAATCTTATAAGACAGATGAATATTCTCTTTGGATGGAGAGATCAATACTACACCTGCACCTGCTGAGTTTTGAGTGCTAGCCCCATCAAAATACATGCTTCCAGACTGCTGTGGTCACTTCTTCGGGCTGCTGACAGGTGGGCTTGGTAAGCTGGACTGGTGTTTGCTAAGAATCATCTATTTGCAAAATGCATGACCCAAAATCAATGTTTACTGCATAGATGGGGTAGTTCACTGAATTCCTTTCATTTCTTATGATGTAGGCAAGCTGATTCTCTTTGTAAAGCCTCTTGGTCTCCCCTCCAAACATTGGTATTGTAGCATATGTAAGGTCCATTTGAAGGGTGCCACCTAGCCTTTTACTCTATGATCGAGACATCAAGAGACCAAATTTAGGAGGGATATCAGCCACTACAATGTCTATCATGACGCGTTTTGAAGGTGGCTGAGATAGGTTTACAACAAGGTCTTTGATGAGGCCCAAGCACTTGACCTTTCTGGAGTCAAAGGAGAACAAATCATGGTAGGGTTTTGTAATGCTGAGACCAAGCTCATCCATCATATCTTTTGGCATTAGGTTATGGGAAGCTCCTGAGTCTAGCAGACAGTTATGAAGGAATTTATCATGGATATTCAAGGATATGTAGAAAGGTGGGCATGAATCCTGTAGGTCTTCGATCATAGGTCCTAGGGTTACAATAGGTTTATCATCTTGCAGATTGACAAAGTCAGTATCAATATGTATCTTTGGCTAAACAGAATTCAATATGGAAGATTTGAATGCATCATTTTTTATTAGCTCGATTAATGGGAAATGGATCTTCAATTTCTGAATCTCTGACTCAAGGTTCAAAGAATAATGAAGTCTATCAGGAAACCTTACCTCATGTACTGGACATGATCAAGGCTTGATGAAGGTGATGGTTTTTGCAATGGTTTAGGAATGACAACCATTTTCTTTGGTAAAATAGTAGCCTTCTTAGCTGGTGCAGCAGGCTGCTTGGCAGGAACAACATTCTTCTTAAGGGGAGCAACCATCCTGGACCTCAGATTATACCCTCGTTGACCATTTTCTTGATATACTGCTTCTTCATTGATCTGCTCATCAATTAGGGCTTCCTCATATTATTCTTGTGTCAGAAAAGAATAGTCAACTTCATCTTCCATGCAGTGGATGTTGTCTTCAGCCTCTCCTTCTTCCTCAATGAACTTGGGTTCTTCTTCTAGTACAACATTCTAAAAAGGAGCTCTGATTCTCTAATCTTCCCCTTGATTCCTTTCCCTTTTGAGGATCTGAACTGGGGGGTTACCTCTTTTGTAAGGGATAAAATTAGGGTTTCGGGGAACAAAATCGCTTGGCCCTTTACCCCTCACAGGTATCTGTCCTCGGTCCTTTAGTTTAGACATTTCAACAATCAAGTTATCTAACAATTTGGTCATTTTGTCAATCTTGTTCTCTAATGAAGAAGCCCCAAGAGGGCCTGATGGCTGCTTCTTCCTATCTATCTTTCCTTTGACCTTTTGAGATGCCACAATGTTAGATTCTACCTCTAGGGAAGCATCCTGCATGAGTGATAAGGAGGCAGAACTACTTTCTCTGATAAGTAGGAAGAAATCAGAGTCAAAGGCATTTGCATAAGTTATCCTGGCCGAGGTATCAGTGGGCTTGAGTTCAGTGGGGATCTTGCTATACATATTGTTGAACCTCTTGGTGAAGTTGGAGATAGACTCCCCACTCTCTCTTTTAAAGTTGTTAACCTTGGTGATATAATAGAGGTGGTCTCTTCTCTCTCCCCAATGCTTTAGAAATATGTCATCTAGGTCTTCAATGCCTGCTACTGATCCATCCGACAGTTCTTTGAACCATTTCCTAGCCTGACCATCTAGGATTTGTACAAAAACCCTAGTCCACACATCTTCCTATTCTATATTAATGTTCTCAGCATAACTGTAGAATGCCTCTAGATGTTCTTCAGCTGTGACATCTCCCTCTCCTGTGAATTTTGGCATGTACTTGAGATAGTATCCAGTGGGAATAGCCGAGAGGGGGTTAGGAAAATTCAG
This sequence comes from Pseudotsuga menziesii, assembly GCA_001517045.1. NCBI lineage: Eukaryota > Viridiplantae > Streptophyta > Pinopsida > Pinales > Pinaceae > Pseudotsuga > Pseudotsuga menziesii. The sequence continues at coordinate 132,190 of LPNX010685483.1, forward strand.
ACGAGCATACCTAACTACCAGTATCCTTTCCATTTTGGTAAGAGGGGCAGCCATATTGGAAATGGGTATGGAAAGGGTGGAGGAAGGTAGTGCTGATTTAGGTAGTAGCTGAAAAGGTGATGGTGGTAAACTTATCCCAATGGAGTCACCAGGGATTGGATCTTCACAAGCAGCAATGCTTGAAGATGCCCAAACCCTAAAATTTTCTGATGTATTTATAAATTCCTGGGAATTAAGTGTTTCAGCAAGAGAAATAATAGCAGAAATATTTCTTGAAATATCTAATGTAGCTTCCTTTGTAGCACTGTTGGTCTGCCTTAGTGAAGCCCTAACTCTTCTCAGAATCTCTTATGGATATGAAACCGATGTTACTGGTGGCCCTTGAGGGTTTTATCTAGTACTTGGTCTTATTGAAGCCACCCTATTTCAATGGAGTCGCCAGATAGATGATTACAACCAGAATAGTGTCCCAACTTTGTCTATAATCAAAGTAGGATCCATGTCGTCTCCCGGGGAAGCTGAGCTTCAGTCTCCTCTTCCCGGCAACAGCGCCAATTTGTTATCACTCCAGGAAACTCCTCTAGCTTGCATCTCGAGGATGCCTGGTAACTTAAATGTTTTTTATAGTTTTCTAAGTGGATCAAGTCAGATGACCTACAGGACCTCACACTCTCAAGACATGAATGAAACTCAATCAGGGATAAGGCTTCTAACTACCACTGTTCAGAGGTTTGATAATATGGTTCAGAGATGGAGAACTTATCATGCTGGCAGATTCATACATAAAACAAATATATATAAATGGATAATCATAACAAGGAAAGGACTTATAATTCAAATAATCAATATTCCAATAGGATGACAGCTATCAGACATCAATTAACTTGAATAAACCTGAATAACACATTCAAGAATAAGCATAGAATAGATAAGAAATGGAAGCTGAACATATGATAGCAAAAGAGTTTATATTAGGTCATGACCAATATGAGAAGCTTGACAATAGTAATGGTCTACAAGTCCCCAAAGTCGAACCCATTCAATAACATAAGTCTTAGGCTTTATAGCCTTTACAAAAATATTCAGATCCTGAAAAATTGGATATGATTTACTAAAAATAGGCAAAAATAGTTGTTTTTGCATAATTAGGTCAAAAAACCCTAATTTAACTGCTAGTATATCTAACTGTAGAACTCGTTCACTGTTTGAACCTTCTGATAACTAAAGTGAGTACTGGAAATAACTACCACTAGTCCTTTGCTGAATCAGTCACTGTTTTACTTAGATAGTTTAGTGTAGGTGACCCTTTCTTCCTTTATGTCACTGTTAAACTGAAACACACCTCTCCTGATGTCATTCTTCAGCACCTTTCATCTTTATACTTTGTCCCTGAGCTATTCAAGTTTGCCCAAAACTTATCCTTTGTGCCAAAATTTTATCCTATGCCTCTTTCTGCTTTCAGTGGTTAAGAGGCCAAAATATCGAAACTGTTAGCTGCCGAAAGCGCTACTTTCGGTGGCTAATGAACTGCCGAAAGCGTCCGCCTAAGCCATCGAAAGCCCTGTTCTTCAAAAAATCTTAAGCAACCTCCAAAATTTTTCTTTCAAGTTTGTTTGCTTATCTTTTTATTCAACAGGCTCTATGTTAGGAATATTTACAACAACATGGCTTGATTTTGGATGCTGAAGACTTAAAGCAGCTTCAGATAGGGTTTCCAACGTCAGGTGAGTGCTAGGGTTTGGATTGGCCTCCTTCATTTGCAGTCTTTGGAGCCCAATCATTCTATACATCCTTGTGTTTTCTTTCATGTATCTTTTGTTTAGTCTTTTTAGACAAACATACCTTTCTCTCATCTCTAGGTAAGAGTTGTGCAGCAGCTTGTTCCTCCTGGTCAATGTAGCATTGTTTTTCTTTATCTCCCTTTCTAAAATTTCCATCTCATACACTTGCCTCAGCAATGGATTTATCCTTTGTGTCTTGGGCTTGCTAGAGGAATCCTTTTCTACTGGTTCTTCTTGCTCTTTTGGTGTAGGTGATGGAAGCTCTTCAATCTCTGCTACAACTTGCAATGCTAGGTTAGCACCTTCCTCTCTTTCCTCTTCTGAATCTGAGTAGGGAAGGTTCAAGATGTTCCCACTGTGTGTTGTAAATTCTTGGCCTTTTTCACTAAAATCCAAGTTTATTTTGACCTTCTTGGCTTTAGAAGAGGAAGGAGGCTGTTCTGCTGTTGTTGGGGATATAGCCCTTCTCTTCCTTTTCCCACTCCTTAGTGTGCTAGACTTTTTCGAAGGAGACTTCCCCTTTTCTTCTGGCTGTAGGACTGTTTCAAAACCATTCCAAAACAAGAAATATTCCCATGCCATATTTCTCCTCTTCAACAATTCTTGGATCAGGAGTTGGATGAAACCATGATGAGATAGTCTTCCATCAATCTTGGTTGGTTGAGCCTTCACCTGACATGCCATTTTTGCCAAGCTCCTGTGTAAGTAGAAAGGTAAATTCAATGGGATTTTTCCTGTGGAGTGGTTCATCAATTTAAAATGGTAAATGATAGCCCTATTGTATCTCCCTTCACAAGTTATGTAGACCACAATGGCCTTCAGCAATTGCTGCCACCTCTCTTCTAACCAGGAGCATGGTACACTTTTCTTCCTCACCACCCGTCTATGTTCAGGCTTTAGATAAGATCTGAACTTTACATCCTTTGGAATGGTGGTTTCAAACCACTTCTCTCCCGTGCTAGGGAGTTCAATCACTTCAGTAATTAGGGTTTCATCTATCAAAAATTCTTCTTTACATATGACTGCCTTGGAGCCATCGAAAGAGAGAGCTAATGCCTCATCCACCTTCTGGTGTGAACCTTGAATCTCCTCACAAAACTTATAGTAGCCATCATCCTTGAAAAACTGTCAAACTTCTGGATGTGCCTCCAGGTAGCTGATGTCTCCCAACTCTTTCCTAAGAGTGGGCCCTCCCTTCTTCATTTGTTGAATGTCACTCCTAGGTACCTACAACAATCAATTCAAGTTTTGTGGAATAGTGTTTTTAGCAGGCTGCCTCTCAGAGATGGTTTTCTGGTGGTGATAATTCCTAAAGTTGAAGGTGGAGTGGAAGAATGAGCACTGATTATGAGGGCTTTAAACTGCATGAGTGATGCTTAGGTCAGAGGGTGATGGCTTTAGTTGATCTTTTCGAGACCCCTTGCCCAACAATCATGTTAAAATCAACCTGGATACCCAGTGGGGATCGTTTGTAGTTCCTTGGATAGATGGAGGGAAAATGAGGGTTTCAAATCACATCGATCCTTATCAGCTTCACAACGACCTCCTCACTCATTTCCTCACGCCTTGATGCAACCTCCTATCTTTTCGGTGGTTTATCATGCCCTTTGATGATCGTTGTTTTGTTGACGGGCCCTGATTTGATAGGTTTCTAACTGTTTCTTCTTTTTACCTTTTCGACGGTTAAGGGCCCTTAGAAATTTGTCTGTTAGCCACAGAAAACAAGGCTTTTGGTGGCTAATGAAATGCTGACCTATTCGCCCAAGCCACCGAAACCGTTTTCCAAATGGCACTGTAAAACTTGGATTTCGGCAGATAGTGGTCTCTTCGGATATCCCTTTTAACCTTCGAAATACCGGCCTTTTGGTGGCTAATGAACCATCAGAGCTTTCGCCTAAGCCACCGAAACCGCTTTTTCCCCAACACCTTTTACTTGCTTTCGGTGGTTAACGCCCTTATTTGACTGCTCGCTAAGCTGCCAAAACCAACACTTTTCGGTGGCTAATGAGCTGTTTGAAGTCTCGCCTAAGCCACAGAAAGTGCTTTTACCATTTACTCGATCAGGACCACTTTCGGTGGTTAAAATATATCCTACGTTAAACTGTTAGCTACTGAAACAAAACTTTTCGGTGGCTAATGAGCTATTAAGAACCCCGCCTAAGCCACCGAAAGCTAAAACTCCCAATTTTCTCAACCATAGCAAAACCAGAGACCCTCAATTTGTTAGTCAGCTTTAAATGTTTCATAACATGACTCGAATTCTTCATCCTATCAAAATAAATTTATTTTGGGAGATAATAGGATCCATACTGATTTCGTCTGGTCTGCAAATTGACCTCTTCGGTTGTCACGACTCGCAGGTGGTGAACACCTCTCTCTGTTGGCAGAGGTGCAGCGGGGGCTGTAGGAGCGGGTGGGGGTGCAGGTGTAGTTGCTACCAGTCCTTGAAGTGGTAACAGGTTCTGGAGCACCATGGGTGGAGGGCCTGGTGGTGCTTGATTAGGTTGGGCTTGAGCTTATGTGTTGGTACCATGCTAAGATTCGTTCTGGAGAACCTGCTTGCCACGACCCATGAGGGGGCATTCATGCATATAGTGACCGTAGACGTCACATAATTTGCACGGCTGATTTGTTCGTAATGGGGCGTTTTGTCTAGGTGGGTTGGGTTTTTTGGGATTTTGAGCTGGCTGAATTGCTTCGGTGTTGTTGGGAGGATTCGGTTGTTGGTCGCCTCCTAACGGTTGGTTGTTTCCTCGATTCCTCGCTTGGTTATTTCTACCTTACCTGTTAGCACTCCAGGAAACTACCTAGGGTTATAAGCTAGGTATGCCTGGTAACTTAAGAATTCAATGTTTTTTGTGTTTTTGTAAGGGGTGGATCAATGGGATGACTCAATCCGAGTATAGCATTTAGACATTCAGCATGGTAAACAAATAAAACAGTGCTCTCAAGAGTTGATTAATCAGCAAATACTTTAAAAATGGATGAAGAAAAGGAATGTAACTAAACCAGTACAGAGTAGGGCTCAAGAGACATTCAAGAAACTAACATCAGGCTATGAGCTAAACAATGGAAAAGAAAACATTCAAAGCTAGATAACACAGATAATAGTGAAAGGAAAATGGAAAGCTGACACCAAAGCTGAAAGAAACCTGTGATTTGTATTAGCATAAAGAAAGCTGAGTACAATAGCAGACTACTACATCCAAAATCGAACCCCTTTCAAGTCAGAGTTCTTAGGCTTTTAAAGCGTTTACAAACAGTTTTCAGATCCTAAAAGTATGGATCTGTTGAGTTAACTAAAACATTTAACTCACAGTAAATGCAAAAAGATAGGGACTGATCCCCAAAATCAAGGAAATAATGATATGAAGATCTCTTTTCAAAGCTCGGTGGTTTGTGAAGAGCAGCTGGCCTCCCAAGGCTCGGTGGTTGGAGTTTGGTGCACGATAAACTTGAGATTAATGATGTGGCAGTCGACTTATAGAGCTGTTCCTCAAAACAAGGTTTGAAACTTAGCCAAAAGTGCCCAAATGATTCAAAACTCGCTTGAAACCCTTGAGATATTGATAAAATACTTTATGATCCATTCATTCTAATCGGCTTTCTGCTAGTTCAGCGAACAAAACTGAGATCTGGGCGAAATTAGAGAAAATCGGCAAAAACAGGCTTTCGGCAGCTAACTCTTCTGTTGATTTCGTGTCTTAGCCGCCGAAAGTCAGTCCTTTCGGCAGCTAATGAGCTCTGTGAGGCTCGCCTAAGCTGCCGAAAGCTGAAAAACTGTCCAAAATTTTATGAGACCAAAACGATGCTTTCCTGCAAGCCCGTGATCAGTCCCTAGGACTTCTTTGAAGCTGCTCCCTTTGATCTAGTCGATCTTTTAGTCTGTCTTTGCTGAGCTTCCATAGGTGTTACCTCCTCAGGAATCGTGGCCACCTTAGCCAATGCGTCTAGACCAGATGGTGGTGCTTCTGTAGCTACTGGTTGTACTTCTGTCCCCTCCAATTCTTTCAACTTTAACCTGAGCGTCCTGAGATTGCGGTAGAGCTTGGCATTCTCTTTTATCAGCATCGTGTTCCTCTCGACTGTTTTCTTGAGTCTTTCGATGATCTCTTGGCTCCGATCATGCAGTGCCATATTCCTTCCGATCAGCTCTGCGTTGTGCAACTTAACCTGCTTCTCACTATGTCTTGCATGGGAAAGTTCCTGTAGCAGCCTATTGATTTTATTGGTCTCTGGTGTGGAGGGTTCGGGACCTGGTACATCAGTCAAGGGAGGGTCTTGACTTTTCTCTCTTTCCATGGGCTGCTCTGTTCCTTGTTTTTCCTCATCTCCAGATTCAGATTCTGAGTAGGGGAGGTTTAGTGGATTTTTCCCTTGAGGAGTCCCTTCAGCTTATTCAAATACCAGCTTTCTCTTTGCCCTTTTCCTCTTGCTTGATGAGGAAGGGGATTCCATTTGGGGAGAGATGGCTCTCCTCTTTCTCTTGCTGGTTTTGG
>LPNX010685483.1:145735-168108 GCA_001517045.1 Pseudotsuga menziesii
GGTGGTTGGAGTTTGGTGCACGATAAACTTGAGATTAATGATGTGGCAGTCGACTTATAGAGCTGTTCCTCAAAACAAGGTTTGAAACTTAGCCAAAAGTGCCCAACTGATTCAAAACTCGCTCGAAACCATGGAGATATTGATAAAATACTTTATGATCCATTCATTCTGATCAGCTTTCTGCTAGTTTAGCGAACAAAACTGAGATCTGGGCGAAATTAGAGAAAATTGGCAAAAACAGGCTTTCGGCAACTAACTCTTCTGTTGATTTCGTGTCTTAGCCACCGAAAGTCAGTCCTTTCGGCAGCTAATGAGCTCTGTGAGGCTCGCCTAAGCTGCCGAAAGCTGAAAAACTGTCCAAAATTTTATGAGACCAAAACGATGCTTTCCTGGAAGCCCGTGATCAGTCCCTAGGACTTCTTTGAAGCTGCTCCCTTTGATATAGTCGATCTTTTAGTCTGTCTTTACTGAGCTTCCATAGGTGTTACCTCCTTAGGAATCGTGGCCACCTCAGCCAACGCGTCTAGACCAAATGGTGGTGCTTCTGTAGCTACTGGTTGTACTTCTGTCCCCTCCAATTCTTTCAACTTTAACCTGAGCGTCCTGAGATTGCGGTAGAGCTTGGCATTCTCTTTTATCAACATCGTGTTCCTCTCGACTGTTTTCTTGAGTCTTTCGATGATCTCTTGGCTCCGATCATGCAGTGCCATATTCCTTCCGATCAGCTCTGCGTTGTGAAACTTAACCTGCTTCTCACTATGTCTTGCATGGGAAAGTTGCTGTAGCAGCCTATTGATTTTATTGGTCTCTGGTGTGGAGGGTTCGGGACCTGGTACATCAGTCAAGGGAGGGTCTTGACTTTTCTCTCTTTCCATGGGCTGCTCTGTTCCTTGTTTTTCCTCATCTCCAGATTCAGATCCTGAGTAGGGGAGGTTTAGTGGATTTTTCCCTTGAGGAGTCCCTTCAGCTTGTTCAAACACCAGCTTTCTCTTTGCCCTTTTCCTCTTGCTTGATGAGGAAGGGGATTCCATTTGGGGAGAGATGGCTCTCCTCTTTCTCTTGCAGGTTTTGGGAGTGCTGCTCTTCTCGCCCTTACCCTGTTCGACTGCCTCTTCACTGGAAACCTCTGTGGGGAACTCATGCCAAAACAAAAAATAATTCCATTCCACACTTCTCTTCTTCAAAAGCTCTTTGATTATCAATGTTATGAGACCCTGGTGAGAGATCCTGCTCGCTATCTTGCTTGGCTTAGCTTGGACTTGCTTTGTCATCTTAGTTAGGGTCTTATGGAAGAAGTATGGCAAATTTATTTTCTCCCTCCCTGTGAAATGATTCAACAGCTTGAAGTGGTAGTGCAACACCCTGTGATATCGGCCTTCACAAGTTATGTAAACAAAAATGGCCTTTAAAAGAGCCTGCCATTGAGGTTCAAGAAAGGTGATGGGGATATCCTTTCTCCAAATGATTTCTTTATGGGCTGGTAGGAGATACGACCTGAATTCAATATCTGAGGCTTTAGTGGTCTTAAACCAACTCTGCCCTGTCCTGGGGAGACTTGTACATTCGGATATAGCTGCCTCATCCACATGAAACTCTTCTCTGCCAAACTTCACTGTTCTCCCATTGTAGCTCTGAGCAAATGCTTCAGCAAGTGGCTGGTTGAAGCTAGTGCGTCTCTCACAGTAGTCAAAAACGTTTGCAGACTTGAAAAAGTCGGCCACTTGTGGATGGGACTCGAGATACCAGACCCCGTCTAGCTCTGTCCTGAGTGGCAGATTTGTTTTTGCCATGAGCTGAGCATTTGTTTTTGTAGCAGATAATAGAGAGACACCGTGCTGGAATCTCATCCTGATGAGAACACCCCTGGATTGATGCTCTACTTTGATGAAAAACACCTGAATGGAACAGGAACTTCAACTGCGTGATAACCTAACAAAACCAGGGACTTTGGGTCTGCTCACAATGTTTGAGAAATAAGATGCCCATTCGAATGAGCCCAGCAAGTGATCAGTTATGATATCGTCCAGCTCGTGTGAAATTATGAAGCGATCAGCTTGCGAATAACTCTCAGATGGAAGTATGCATCATGAGCTTCTGTGGAACCCTGTGCAGTCAAAGATGAAATGATGTGGGTGCTTCACGACTTGCTTTCGGCAGCTTATCAAACACTAAACCTCATGATGGTCATATGAGATGCGTTCCAATCTTCTTTTCGGCGGCAAAAAACAGGCTCGCTTGATGTGAAGTCGAGTACGGACACGAGCTTTTTATTTTGCTGATGAGATCGTTTTCGGCAGCTAACATAATTCTAGTTAACCCTCTTAGCTGCCGAAACTGAGCCTTTTCGGCAGCTAACTGGCCTCTACAAAACAGAGTTAGCTACCGAAACCTGTTTTTTTTAAATTTTGAAGCCAAGACTCAAATGAATCAAAATTTTGACTTAGCACTAAGAACGAGGACTTCCTTATTGACTCTAAAAAATTTTAAAATAAATTTGGACTCAAACCTATCACCTAAAATAATGAAAAACTGACTGGTTATTTTAGGAGATAACATTACCCTTGTTGGTTTTTGGGGGCAGGTTGGTTGGGACAGTTTTCTGGGAAAAAGCTTGTCCCAAGGGTGTTGATGGGGCAGGGGCAGGGGCTGAAACGGCTTGCACAGGTGGTGCATAGTAGACTAGGAGAGCTGGGAGGGCTACAAATCTGGTCATTTGTCCCAAATACTATTGTACCAGCCAAGTTGGTGCATGGACATGTTGTTGTGGCGCAGGTTGTGCGTAGGAGGTTGTAGCTCCATAATGAGACATCAACCTTAAGTAGTCAGGGGGTTGGTTAGGGTGGGAAATGCTAGTGGTGTTGTTTGGATGAGGTGGTATTATAGGGGGTACCACATGGTGCTGTGGGTGATGGGAAACCGAACCAATAATTCCATCTGCAACATGCGATGCCCCCGGTGTGTCGCGGTGGTAGGTACCGGCAAGGGGAGTGTCAGGAATAATGGTGTATAGGTACCCTGACTGTGCATAGTTAAATCAAATTGTTGTGCCTTCAAGATGGCCTCTTCCTCAGACTGGGGGTGCTTAGATATGACGTCCTTAGCTATGGGTGGCAGCAAGGTCTTTAAAAACCAACCGAGGAATATCCTATCTTCCAGCTGAATATTGCACAAGCTCCAGCATCACCGCCACTCGTGGACATGGTCAGTTATATGAGTTGTCGTATTTTGGTGGCAAGATAGGAGTATCTCTACACCCTCCTCATAGCGGACGAGGAGTTGGAAATACTATAGGAAAATGAAGGCTAAAGAGTTGAAGCTTGGGTAGGTGGCTTGTGGAAGCTCAATGTACCACTTGGTTGCGGCGCCTGTGGGGGTGCGCTAGAACAGCCTGAGTCTGATTGAATCATCCATGATATTGTTTGAAAAGAACCATAGATGAAATGTCATGATATGGTTTTGGGGGCACTCCCTTGCCTTCCCTTCAAATTTCAGGATGTCTAATGGAGTTAAGTTGGCATAGGGGGCCAGTGGGGTTGGTGGCATATTGGGTCGCTGGTTAATCTAGCCAAATCAGGCAAGTTGAGGCGTGCCATGAATGGGAGATTAGCCCCAAGACTAGTGTGGGAGGGGCCGGCGATGGCACCAGAATTTGCAGGAACTTGGTGTCCTTGCATGGTTTGGGGCACCTGAAGTTGAATTCCCGCGACGGGGAAGTTGAGATGATGTTGGATGGGCCACTGGCCCCGGGTATGAAAGATGGTATTGTGGTACCAACTGGGTCACTGCCCCTGGGTGTGAATGGGGGCACGGTGGGAATGACATGGCCACTGCCACTCAGTGTAAATGGCGGTACAGTAGTAAGAATGGGGGTTGGTGTGGGTCCGTTACTAATGGGAGACTGACTTATAACGGTATGCACCGTGGTGCTGGGATTGCTAACAGGGATGTTGGTGATGAGGTGGGGCATGGACGTGGGTCTGATGCCGCTCACCCCTCCAAAGAAAGGATCCAGGTTTGCACTAGCCATGGGGATAGACAGTGCAGTATGCAAGTGCGGCTCATATTGGTATAAATATGAGTCAGAGTCAGAGGCTATGTGGCCTTCTGATTGTGAAGAGGGTCTTCGAGTATGGTCTTGACGGTGCTAGTTTAAAGTTCCAAACTGAGGGGACTCACCCCTGAGACGAGAGGAGGAACGTGATGGATCAATGGTGTCTTTCTAGTAGTAACCAGTAATGAAGATCTGGACCCTGGTTTAATGGCTTCCTAGTGGATTGCAGGTGGTCGCTCGACCATCAAGACTACCAGAAGACATTGCTTGGATTTTTCCTCACATGTTTTACTGGTCAATCGAAAGGGGTCGTTGGCCCGTTTCGCTTGGAAATTCCTCTCATTGGCCAACTACTTTTGGGTTCCCGTGGTACTCCTCACAATGAGTTTTAGGTCATAGCCCAAGCACTTCCCATGGTTAAGGTAGTCAGGGACTTATGTCCTCAAACTGCAAATTTTTTGACTTAAAGTAAATTGGTTAATTTTATAGGTTCGCTCGGTGTCATGAACCGAGTTTGGTTGGATTAAGTGGTGTTGTTGTGTGCATTTTAAGTGTATGAGTATTATTTTGAATTATTTTCTGCAACTATATGGTTAGCAGGTGTTTCTAGTTTTCTATGTAGATTGGACAATGTGCAACCTGTAATATGTAAAAACCAGTAAAGTTAAAACAAAATTGAAAATGCAACTATTCAACTGAGCAAATGTAAATATGTACCGTGTCTACCCTGTTCCTGTATTCCTCTTTGGCCAAGAAAGAGTGTTGGGCTCTCATCAAAGTGGGAACAAGTCCCACCCGTAGATCCATAGGTCACTCCTCAAGTGCAAGGTTGCTCAACAGGGAGGACGCGAATGCCATGAGACCCCCCACGGTCTCCACCCCTTCTAGCTTCCAAGTCACATATTTTTAATGGTTTGGAGCAATGTTAAGAATAGGTTCCTATTACTACACTTTCTCAACCCTCCATCTTATCTCAGCCTATACCCCAGAGGGTGATGACTGAGTAGAGGAGGAAGGGCTGGGCAAGGAGGTTGATTTCCATTAATTTTTTAAGATTGAAATAAAAATAAACTGTGCAGAAATATAACCAAACATTGGACATATTTTTGTTTGTAATTAGCTAACCATACCCTCAGCCAAATAAACCAACTTGCAGAAAGTACAGGTCACTTGTGGCTGCTGGACAGTGGAAAATGACCCACACATACAGTCCAAACAGTAGTGACAGCAATCCGAGAGTCAAGTCGCACCTTTCGGGGCCAGAGAGTCGACCAGGTCACTCCTGTAGGGTCGAAATAGGCGACTAGGTCGCTCTTTTAGGCCTGAAATAGGCGACTCAGCCTACAGAGGCAGGTCACTCCTGTCGGGGCCAATGTGGCAAGGGGGTCTCCCTTTTAGGCCCAAAATCAGCGAGGGGGTCTCCCTTTTTGGCCTGAAATAAGCGACTTGGCCCGTGAACGAAAAAAAATTGAAATCAGGACTGAGAACAACCGACAGTAACTAGTACTGTGGCCGAACTGGTTTGGGTCGGCCTCTGGAGGGCTTGACCAGTAACAGAAATGAAAGAAACTAAATAGAAAACTACTAAGAAACTTTTCAAAAATATACAGAAACTATTCAAAACCTAGGGATCCAGTGGGATCGACCCAGTAGAGTCACCAAACTGTATCCCTCATATCACAAACCAGAATGTGCAACCCCCGCAGATATGCAGAACCATAGCAGTTCCTCTCACACAACTCCTCTAGACTCTCCTCAAGAGAGATTTTTGGCACCAGATCGCCAACTACTCCCAGCATCAGGAGCCTAGTCAAGAAGTATACGTCTTGCAGCATAATCTCCACATGTTTCCCCTGGATGACAAAAAATTCCCTCCTAGCATCCCAAAAGCTCACTAGGGTCTCAAGCAAAAAGTGCACCACTAGTGCCCCTGGCTTGGTTGACTGTAGCGAAGTTTCTGTTAAGCTCTTTTTTTACTCATAAAAGAATGAAAAGATTGTCGAGCGCCCTTGCTTTCTTTCCCGCTCGTTAAAGTATAGAAAAGGGCATCTACACAGTCTCGTTTATCTTCTTTTGCTGACTATATAGACTACCACATGAAAAGGACCACCTTGGCACATTCAATCCAAGAACGTTTCCCTCTGCATCCTTTTATGCTTTCTCAGGCATTGGGACCAAACTTTACAAAAAATCTCACCATGGGTTGTCTTTAAGCTCTTTTCCATCCTTCTCATCAAGAAAACATCGCCGAGCAAACTTGGTTTCGTTCATGCTCATAAAAGTATTTGAATGACTGTCCAATCAGTACATGTTTAACCTTTTTCAGCCTGATTGGACTACCAACGGTAAAGAAGTCTCCCATCCCCTAAAGGATGGGAGAACTCTCCTATGTACACTTTTATCCTTTTTTGGGAATAGGATACTATCAACGAAAAAGAGACCACATTGGAGTCATCTTCATGCTTTCAGACTCTCTAAAATTGAAAGCACCATCGAGCATTTACTTTCTCAGGCTCCCTCAAAATCCACGAGATCGTACCACAATGGTGTCTTTTGGCGCCACTCCATGTGTTACAGTTCGATAGAATTCCCCCCTTTTGGTTTGCTTTGTTCAGAATATTCTGCAATGAGTCTTCCTTGGATCCCATGAATATCAAACATATTATCTACCCCAGCCCAAGTATTCTCCATCTGCAATTACATTCCCGATATAACAACTATGATCTCCCTCCCTTGAGTAAGTTTCATATGCTGCCAGGTCAGCCTTGCCGTTGTACTCGAAACAAAGGAATTTTAAATCCCCCGTGATTCCCTGCCCATGTTTCCCCATTCAGTGTGTTAGTCCCAAGATTATCTCACATCTTTGGTTATCTAGCTCGCGCTTCTGGTTAAGGAAACACCATTGCCTTGGTCAGTTGCAGGTCTCCCTCTGTCGACGGTAACACATATATTCCAGAGGATAGACCCAGAGGTCATTGTATCCTAGTTTCATTAACCTCATTGATGAGTTCCTTGGACCACTTAAGAGGAGTCCTTAGTGCCTCTCGAGATGGTTATGTCTCACATGCTCGACTTCAACTACATCATCGCACCGTTGAGATTCGTATAGGTTATTGGTCTATGCAGTATTTGGTTGAAGACCCCGGTTGTCACCTGAATCTAGCACATTGGTGAGTCTATTAAGGGACCTAGACAAGTTCATGTCCCTTGTGATTTTCGGGTTGCGTTGGAGGCAGTGTTCAGAAGCCCAAGAGCAGTGCTTCTGTATAGATTCATGATTGATGCGACATATTGTACCACAGAGACTCTGGCTCTCCGTTAGTAAGTCCTTTCAGTGATGTAAAACTTCCATATCCAGCAGGTCATAAGTTGTGAAGACATAGCATTCCATGAGAATGCCATGGGTTTGATGTATCGGTTCTCCATATCAGTATTGTATTCATCCTCTCATGGGGCCACCATTATGTAACACCAGTTGTATATGATCGGCTCTTTCATTTTGGAGCCTGGATCATATTATTCTTTTTTGACATTGTTACGAGCATGGGTATGCCCGCCTCCTCCATATACATGTCACATATTCTTTTTATCTCACCCATTGATGAGAACCAATATTAATAAAAAACCAAAGCCACCATGCCCCGAACCAGGAAGCACCACCTCTCCCCAGAGATCCTATGATGTATGTCGGCCATACGATGAGCTCATGCCCTCACACATCAGGGGGCAATCTATTAACCCAAAAAATTACCCAACTTGCTCCACATGGCCTTCACCACATGAATACATCCATTTCCTAACCCTTGTTGACCCCCACATCCTTGTTTAACCTAAGGCTTTCCCCTCAAAGGCTCAAAAAATATCAAAAGGGGCCTTAAAAACCCACAAAAGAGCCAAAATCGCTTACAAAGGGGCTAAATCCCTCAAAAAGGGGCTAAAGACACTAAAAGGGCCTAAAAACCCCAAAGGGAGCTAAGAAAGAGGTGGAAAGGGCTTAAAACCCTGACCATGGGATAAAAACCCCAAAATAAGAGAAAAAGATATAAATAAGAGGGTGGGGGTCACTCTCAACTCACATCCATTTCTTCCTACCATTATTATGCCCGCATGAGTGCCTTGAGAAACCATCATTCTCAAGCCACTCACTCCCTTCATTTCATCTCCTCCATTAGCTAAACGTCTTGTGTGTTGAGCCTTGCTCCACACCATCCAACCTTGTGGAGAGGCAATTGAGGTATAATGGTCTTCATGCTTGTTGTTATTTAGTTCATAGTTTAGATGCTCATGCTTAGTTTATTTCTAACGGTTTGTTGCAGGTTTTTCTTTGCTTGTATCTAACAGTGGGTTGCAGGTTTTTCTTTGTTTTATCCATAGACTCTATCCTTTCGTCCTATAGACGGAAGGTGCATTTGCACGTAGCTAGGGTTTATTCTCTACTACATTACAACAAATGCAACAACAATGGATTTGTTGTGATCAATATCCAAGTGGGAAATTGTTGGTTGTGGAGCCTGAGCTTCCTCATCCAGAAATGTTATTTCATTCGTGTTTGGATCCTAGCGCCTGATGGGGGGGGGTGTGGGGGGGATCCCCCCCAGTATATTCTCCCCCCTCTACCCCTTGGAGGGGGTTTGGGGGTAGCACCCCCATAGTGAAAATTTAGGAAAAAATGCCTTGTGAAATGTTGTTATTTCAAAGTCATGACTTGGTCAATAATGGGTGATTTACGACCCCATAGTTTTGGGAAGCCAATGGTATTTTCCCATGGTATTCCCTTTATAAAAGGAAGGAATTGTAATATATATGTGTATTGGATTGTAGCATTGTAAAATAGGTCTCTATGATTGTGAGAGAGTGAAGAGGAAGTGAGAATTACTCGAGCCTACATAACTAAGTCTAATATTAAGTGAACCGAAGAATATAAATAGAGGTGAGGTGCTTCTCATTTGAACACACTCACACTCACTTGTGTAGCACATAAGAGAGAGAGAGAGAGAGAGAAAGACTTGTAGCTGGAGAAGAAGGAGGATATGTATTTTGGGTTTTACCTTTTATCTTTTTGGGGCATCTATATTGAGGAAGCTTTTGCTGGGTTTTTCCCTTTAGGGTTTTCCCAAGATAATCCGTGTTGTTCCTGTGATACTGTTTCTTTCAATGATCATGTCTATATGCTTTTGTTATGAAATTGAAATTAAATGCTGATAATCTAGCTTAGCATATGGAATTTTAACATGGTATCAAAGCTAGCATGAATAGGACAGCTTTCACAATGTGAAAAAGCCCTCTCTCTCTCCCTGGAAGAAATTAGGGTTTTGGGAAGAAAAAAAAATCGAAAAACAGCCTGCATAGAAAGTTGCGCCCTCCCAGAGCGCATCTATTGAACCTGGAATCGAGGTTTTTGGGTGAGTGAGTCTCCGGGAAAGTCAAATCCTAGTTTGACAGCTGCACCAAAAAACTGCAGAACCAGAAAATAGCTGGAAGCTACAAAAACTGAATCTCGCAAGTCTGATTTGGAAGGTGAAGAATTGAGATCTCTAGAAACCAGGCACACCAGTCAACTCACCTCAGTCAAGTGCATCTCCTGGTAAGTTCAGTTTCTCATTCCACAGAATTTCAACTTTTTGTGATTTTCTAACAAGATGGCCCCAAGCACTAAGCTTGAGGACAAGCTAGAAGGCATAGATAATTTTCAAGCATGGAAATACAGGACTGGTCTCATTCTCTAAGAGAATGATCTTGATAAGTATATCAAAGATGAAGTTACAGAACCTGAAGAAGCTGAAGCTAAGGAGAAGCACAAGAAGGATGTGATTAGGGCACAAAGGATTATTGCTGACTACATCAAGGATCACTTGATCCCTCAAGTGTCATCCAAGAAGACTCCAAAAGAAATGTATGATGCCCATCCAGAATGTATGAGGGTAGAAACATCAACAGAAAGATGAATCTAAGAGCTCAACTGAAGAGCACCAAGATGAGTAATGGAGAATCCATCCAGGACTACTTCACAAGGGTTTCTCATATCAAATAACAACTAGAAGCCATTGGAGACAAACTTGATGAAGATGAGATGGTTATGACTGCTCTCAATGGTCTCACTAGACCCTGAAAGTCATTCATCCAGATGATGTGTGCCAGGAAGAAAAGCATGAATTTTGATGTGGTATGGGAAGACTGCATTCAAGAGGAGACTAGAGTGGAAAATAGAGAAGCCTTACTAAAGGAGAATGATCAATCCCTAGCCACTCATACCAAGAGAAGAAGAATTCAACCCAACTTCAAGAAGGGAAACAAGAGGGAGTATCAACCTCCCAGGAAGTTCCAGAAGACAAGAGAAATTCTCCCCTATAGGGACTACTCTAGCTTTCAATGTTTTCATTGTGATAAGATAGGACACATTGCCAGAAATTGTCCTATGAAGAGACAAGAATATAAGAAGAAGATCAACAACAACAAAAGACATCATGCTCATCTAGCTGAAGATCATGATGAAGAAGAAGAGGAAGGACCTCCGAGCAAGCAAGCAAGAGAAGAAGATATAGAAGAGTATTTATTATTCTCAGCACTCTCTGAATCTATAACACCTGGAGAAGATACTTGGCTTATTGATATTGGTGCTTCAAAGCACATGACGGGACAAAAGAATACTCTATCAAGACTTAAAGAAAACTTAACTCTCCTCATAAATTATCTCTAGGAGATGACTATCAATACCCGATCAAAGGAATTGGGGAAGCAAGCTATAAGCTTGATTCAGGAAATCCCCTGAAGATGAAAGAAGTACTATATGTACCAGGTCTAAAAAAGAATTTACTTTCTATCTTAGCTTTAGATAAGAAAGGATTCAGAGTTGCATTCATAGATGGACAAATACTCATGTGGCCCAAAGGGAAGAATATTGAAGATGCAGTTGTCATTGGTGAAGAAGAAGGAGGCCTGTATAAACTCAAGAGACATTCAGAAACAACCCTTGTTCATGAGTCCAATGATCCTAGTGAACTATGGCATAGAAGGCTTGCTCACATAAATTACCAAGCACTACCGCATGTGAAAAAAGTAGTGACGGGATTACCAGACATGAAGATCAAACATGAAGGAATTTGCAAAGGATGTGTGAAAGGAAATAACACCAAGAATCCATTTCCAAAGAGCGAAACAAAAACAAAAGGTACGCTAGAATTGATTCATTCAGATGTGTGTGGTCCAATGTCCTCCACATCTTTAAGTGGTTTCGAATATTATATTTACCTTTATTGATGACTATTCAAGAAAGATATGGATCTACTTCTTGAAAGAAAAGAGCAAAGTGTTTGAGAAATTCAAGGAATTCAAAGCCTTGATAGAGAATCTTTCAAACAAGACAATCAAGACACTCCGATCAGACAATGGCAGAGAATACACTTCAAAAGAGTTTGAAGCATTTTGCAAAGATGCCCGAATCAAGAGGGAACTAACCACTCCCTACAATCCTCAATAGAATGGTGTTGCAGAAAGAAAGAACAGAACCATCATGGAGGCAGTGAAGACAATGATATATGATCAAGATCTTCCAATGTATGGGCAGAAGCAGCAAGAACTACTGTCTACGTATAGAATAGAATATCTCACAGTGCTCTTGGATTCAAGACTCCAGAAGAGATGTTCACGGGAAAGAAGCCTGAGGTAAGTCACCTAAAGATATTTGGTTGTCATGTATATGTTCATATACCAAAAGAAAAAAGAACCAAGTTGGCCCCTTCCGGAAAGAAGGGAATATTTGTTGGATACTGTGAAGTGTCCAAAGCATTCAGAATTTACTTTCTTGGATTCCATCACATGGAAATCAGTAGAGATGTAACATTTGATGAAGAAGCAGCCCTCAAGAGATCCATAAAATGTCAACATGAAGAAGTATATGAGGAAGATGTACCTCCCAGAAATGTCGAGAATACATCCGTCCCTGAAGATGAAGTACCTGAAGAACATGATATGACAAAACCATAAGAACCTCCTACAATAGATATGTCACGAAAGAGAAATCCTGCTTGGGAAAGAGAAATTATACACGAACAGAAAGATATGGAGCTCCTGAAGGATCCACAAGGATAAGCAAGAAGCCCAAGCCATTTTCCATCTATGTGGCTTTGATGTGTGATCTAGTGGATCAAGAACCTACGAATTATGAAGAAGCGGTACAGAAGAAAGAATGGGTAGAAGAAATGACTGAAGAATACCAGCCAATAATGAAGAATGATGTATGGGATATAGTTCCCAAACCACAAGGAAAGAGTGTAGTATCCTCCAAATGGATCTACAAGATAAAACATGTAGCTGACGGAACTATCGAAAAGTATAAAGCAATATTTGTGGCCAGAGGTTTCTCTCAAAAAGAGGGAATTGATTATGAAGAGACATTTGCTCCAATAGCACGGTATACTTCAATTAGAACTATCATGGCACTTGCATCCATGATGAAGTGGGATTTACACCAGATGGATGTGAAGATAGCCTTCCTGAATGGTGTGATTGAAGAAGAAGTATACATAGAACAACCACAAGGATTTGAAGTTGAAAACAAAAAGACTCACGTATGCAAGTTGAAGAAAGCCCTTTATGGCCTGAAGCAAGCTCCCATAGCTTGGTATGGAAGGATAGATAGTTTCTTGACGAACATGGGCTTTACCAAGAGTAAAGTTGATCCAAACCTTTACTTCAAGGTTATAGAAGACGAACCTGTCATACTATTACTATATGTGGATGATTTATTTCTGACAGTGAATAAAAAACATATTGTGGAAAGCAAGAAGAAACTCGCCGAATAATTTGAGATGAAAGACCTTGGGTTAATGCATTATTTCGTAGGTTTGGAAGTATGGCAAAGTTCAGAAGGAATCTTTCTCAACCAGGAAAAGTATGCAGTAGAGATATTGAAAAGATTCGATATGTTGGAATGCAAAGCCATGGCCACACCCATGGATTCCAACCTGAAGTTGTTAGCTGATGACTCCTCAGAGTTAGTGGATGTGACTCAATACAGACAAATTATTGGTTCGTTGATGTATCTAACAAATACTAGGCCAAACATTTGTTTTGTTATGAACACCTTGAGTCAATATCTAGTTCAACCTAGACGTGTTCACCTAATAGCTGCAAAACATGTGATGAGATATCTAAAAGGGACTATAGACTTTGGTCTATACTATGATGGAAGCCATGAGTACAGACTGTATGGCTATACGGCTTCAGATTGGGTTGGAAGTGTATCAGACATGAAAAGCACATCAGGTGGATGTTATAGTCTGGGATCTGCTATGATTTCATGGTTTAGCAGGAAACAGTCCAGTGTTTATCTTAGCATGATTGAAGCAGAATATATAGCAGCTTGCTCTGCTAGTTGTGAAGCCATATGGCTTCGGAAGCTGATGTCAGGTTTATTCAACCTGGAGTTGGATACTACCATGATTCTATGTGATAACCAAAGTTGTATAAAGATGATAGAGAACCCAGTGTTCCACGATAGATCGAAGCACATAGAAATCTGGCATTTCTACATTCGAGATATGATGCAGAAGGGAGCCATAAAGCTCCAGTATGTGAGTATTGATGAACAAGTTGCTGATGTGTTGACGAAGCCTCTATCCCGGATAAAGTTCGAATACTTTCAATACAAGCTTGGTGTTGTTCGAAAATACCTTCCTCGAAAGGGGGAGCAATGATGTTGCAGTGGGATTGTATCATCCCTGGACACTTGTCCTAAAGTGATCTGGTGACTTCGGTCCTCGAGAATGAAGAGGGATTGTATCATCCTAGGACATCTGTCCAGAACGGATCCGATGACTTCGGTCCTCGAGAATGTGGTGGGATTGTATCATCCCTGAACTTCGGTTCAGAACGTATCCGATGGCTTCGGTCGTCAAGAATGTGGTGGGATTGTATCATCCCTGAACTTTTGTTCAAAATGGATCTAGTGACTTCGATACTCGAAAATGTGGTAGGATTGTATCATCCTTGAACTTTTTTTCAGAACGGATTTGGTGACTTGGGTGCTTGAGAACGTGGTAGGATTGTATCATCCATGAACTTTTGTTTAGAACGGATCCGATGACTTCGCTACTCAAGAACGTGGTAGGATTGCATCATCCTTGGACTTGGTCCTAAAGTGATAGTGAGTGATTATCCCGTAATTGAATCCGGTGACTTCGGTTGTCGAGAATGTGGTGGGATTGCATCATCCCTGGACTTTAAGTCCAAAAGTGATCCAAAGACTTTCGTCTTCATACTGTGGATTGCAGGTTGTTGCTGCTGATGATGATGTTACTGATCGAAAGATTAGAGTGTGATGATGATGATGTTATTGATCGAAAGATCAGTGTGATGATGATGATGATGCTGATCGAAAGTTCAGAGTATGATGATGATGATGATTATGTTGATCGATGATGATGATGTTGTTGATCGAAAGGTCAAAGTGCTGATGATGATGATGTTGTTGATCGAAAGGTCAAAGTGTTGATGATGATGTTGTTGATCGAAAGGTCAAAGTGTTGATGATGATGTTATCGATCGAGCAGTCAAAGTGTTGTTGCTGCTAAAGATTGAAGATGAAGACTATATGTTAAAGATGATGAAAAGATTCCAATGATTTATAGATGTATTACCCTGATGATGATGTTGATGATGCCCTCTCTCTCCTACTGTTGTTGTTGTTGATGTTGTTGTAGAATACCCTTCTCGTTAAGGGGGAGTGTTGAATTATTGTAACTTCGAAGAATATTCTAAATATATTTTAGTGGTCCCCGATGCTCCTAGCAGAAGAATCACTTGTATTTATTTGTACCTCGATGTTCCTAATCGGGAGAATTAATAAGAGTCATGAGGAAGTCCCCTCCGTTGTAAGTAGGGTCATTAGTACCCTAGTTGTGGTTACTCGAGCCTACACGACTGAATTAGGATTACTCGAGCCTACATAACTAAGTCTAATATTAAGTGAACGGAAGAATATAAATAGAGGTGAGGTGCTTCTCATTTGAACACATTCACACTCACTTGTGTAGCGCATAAGAGAGAGAGAGAAAGAGATGTAGCTAGAGAAGAAGGAGGATTAGTCTTTTGGGTTTTACCTTTATCTTTTTGGGGCATCTATATTGAGGAAGCTTTTGCTGGGTTTTTCCCTTTAGGGTTTTCCAAGTATAAATCTGTGTTGTTCTTGTGATACTGTTTCTTTCAGTGATCCTGTCTATATGCTTTTGTTATGAAATTGAAACTAAATGCTGATAATCTAGCTTAGCATATGGAATTTTAACAAATTGTTGGGGAGGGCTCCTTCTAGGGACTTACTCTCCCTGGTTTACTGATCAAGAACCCTAGTTAACTAACTAGGGTACCATCCTCCCTCAGAATGGGTCTCCCAGTTGCAATATCTTTAACAATGAGCAAGGGTTTGCTCATGAAGGACACATGAAAAGATAAGTATTTAGGCTTATGCTTTCATATCTTGTATACCCTTGTGTTTAAGGGTTGGTTCATGGTTAAACTTGTACTTGTTGAATATCTTATCATAGTGAAATGTTGTTGGGTTTTCTTCCCTTGTGTAGAAGGGTTCCCTAGGGTAAAATGTCTTATGTTCCATGTGTGGTTGCACATCTACTATTTACTTATGTTGTTATCTCATGTTATGAAATCTAAGTAATGGTTCTATGTTTCCTCTGCATGCATATATATGTGGTTAATATTTCAATGTGTAATTAGTATATCATGTATTGGGTTTAATTGTTGAAAAAATGCAAAAATCAGAATGAACTAATTACCCAAATTTGAAATAGCTTAAAATTCAACATAAGCATCATGTACTGAGGATTCACTACAACACAACAAACCCAAGACATAGGGAAAACATGGTGAAAGATCTACAAAGTGGGGGAGCAAGAATCAGTTTATCAATTTCAAACCCTTGGTATGCAAACCAAAATATGAGAACATGGAGTCACACATGGTGAAAGATTCAGAGTAGGGGAGAGCAAGAGTCAATTTATCAATTTCAAACCCTTGGGATGCAGACCCAAAGAAAGAAGTGATGTGGATTAAATGTGAGTGGCCAAGGATGTTACCAAGGAATGGGGAAAAATCCTTGCACAATCAAGAGTCATCTAGGTTCATGGTATGTAAGAAAATCAGAACCCCTTCACCGTCATCAACCTATGACTGATACTACTAGCTATACTCATCAAGTACACAATACATCATGTAGCAGTAGCAATATGAAGTACAACATCAATTAATACATCATCATTATACATCATCTGTAATAACTCAAAAATTCGTAAAAATTTAAAAAATTTCAAGTGACATAAAATGTCAAATGTCTATGCTAATGAACCATTAACTGTTAGTGGATATTTAAACAGTTTGAAAGAGAAATGAAGATTACTTCTTTTATATGGTTCTGTATAGCTTAAAGGCTTATCTTAATACTGTGTTAGTATTGTTTTAACATAGTAGTTGCAATTTTTCAGAAAGTATAAAAGAAATTTGACTCTTAACTAATGCCAAGTATATTATTGTTTTCTTTTGTCAAGTGGGGAGAATCTATTAGGTGTGATCGAGGCTTAGCTTAGCTTATAGCTAACGCAATGGAAATGATCGTTCTTTTTACAAGTTCTAACAGGTAAGTGTTTGGTTCCAGTAGAATATCCAGATCAAGAAAGATACTTTACTAGCATAAAAATATAATGCTAGTATTAAAATGTTTATTTGCGGCTTGTCTCTATAAGAAGTAACATTGACCTTATGAACATCATCAAACTACCTAATGAGGGTAAAAGCATAACTATGGAAGAATAGGTTAAATGCAAAACCAGTTTACTATCAAAGTGGGACCAAATCAAACTGGATGAATAAGATCATTTCTGAAGAATACTCCTACTTCTGCTCATAAGTTTTCATGATCTAATTTTTAAATAAGGAAAAGATATGTTCTCGCCAGCTTTATGTTTTACATTTTATATTTGACCTAACACATTTAGAGTTGGTTGTTAAATCGTATTCATTTGATTTTTTTTGTAAATATAAACAAAATACTCTGAGTTGTTAAACTCTAACTTAATCGTTTCGTGTCCATAGAGTTTTGTTTTCTAAGAGATGTTAAGTCATTGTACTCATTAGATGTATTACCAAATTTACCCTTACCCTAGGGTTTCTATTATTAGATGAATTCTTAAAAGATAGAAAACTACTTGACTCTTAAATTGTTTTTTTTTGCAATAAACCAACATTGGTTTACAATTAAGACTCATATCAAGAGTAGATAGGTGGTACTTATTTGATTTCCTAATTGCGCATTGTTTTGCAGAAATTGGTCCAAGGTTCCACTTGAATTTAAAAGAGTTCATCTTTACACTTTAACTTTACTTAGTAATCTTTATACTTGTGTCTTTTAACTTTGTTTCTTAGTGTAACCTCTAACTATAATTATGCTTTCAAATACAGTTGTTAAGATTTGTAATTTCTTTAAGGTATTATTGCCCCTTTATAAATTATAGAAGGTCTTATATTGCTTTGGCCATAGTTACACTATCTCTCTCAAAAACTCCATGATTCATATGTGTACTTCAAAGGAAGATGAGATTACCCTTCTCATTAATGTTTTACTTATTAGAAGAAGAGTCATTTACTTTTACTATGTAAACCTAGTTAGATAACAACATATCCTACTTGTCTAATAGAAATGAACAATCATTTTATTAATTCTATGGTTTTAAACTAGGCATTGATCCGACCATGATTAAATTGCATTATTGGAAAATCAATTTATATTATTGAAATGATTTATGATTTGATTACAATGATTTAATGCAGATTGGTAAACTGCATACTCGACCATTGATTTGCAACCCACGATGGTCAAAAATTACTGAGGACACGTGGAGGTGTTTTATCCATTAGGTTAAGGTTGACTTAAAAGATTGTCCTAACCCTTCATTTTGCATCGAGAGGGTTTCTTCAACTGTGGTACGGCTGAGCTGAGAGCTCGTGGCCGCCATGGCTCTGTGTTGACCTCCGGGATGTAAAACTATCCTCCAAAAATCACTGCGAGCTGGTGTAGGTGAAAACATAATGTGGTTTTTGAAACTTAATGACTGTTGAGGAGCATTTGTGTGTAGAAGTTGTTTTCACCACCGATTCGAGGACTTTGAGTTTTGTTCAAGAAGACACAGTGGACAGAAGTTTTTAAAACAAGTGTTTCTTGTTTCTTGTTGGAGTACTTCCTTTACGTGGTGTTCGTTTCCTTCAAATCGTGGTTCAGGGTCTTCAGTTGCACTCGACGCATTTATAGTTTCTGGGGCATCACTCTCCAAGGTGCCATTGAGTTGGCTCCAGAGGCTTCGCTTCCACAACTTCTCCAAAACAAGATCATTACCAGGTAACGACCTGTCAAGGTTTACATTTTACGATAAATTTAGCAATTTCTATTACATTTTGAAGATTATAATCATAATTTGTTACACTGTGCGGGTCTTTTCCCCGGCTTTGGATGTTGGATGCAATAACGTTTCTCAAGCTTCAGTCACGCAAACCCTGGTAAGCCCCGGTGATAACTGAGGGTTTTTCCTGCACTATATGTTGTGGTGGTCAATAAAATGGAAACTTTGTTGTGCTGGTTATGGGCTTGGCCATGGTTTACTGTTATGTTATTGCTCCGTGTTTTTTTTTATACTACTTTTAAAACCCTAGAGGTTGTTATGTGGAAATGTTTGAGGTTGTTGCAGCCATGACTTAAGGGTTTTTTGTTGAGCCTTCATGGCTTGGAAGATGTAAAAGATTTTTTATTTAGAGACTCGGCTTTAAGCCGTGACATTATTGATCAACCACTGAGTGGTTACTTGAAGATTTAAGTGGTTTTCTTGTAAAAAAAGAAAAGACAGTAAATAGCATTTCTTTTAAACAGACAAACGGTTTTACTTGCAGTGGAATGTAATTGTAATATTTTTGGTTTACAATTTCTGTTTAAACTTATCATTTTGAGCAGGCTTAAGCCTCAACAGAAGTTATAAAAGGCCATAGGCCACTATGCTTATTACAAATCGTCTCGGTTTAGTTTTGTTTACAGTATTATTTTTAATTTATATTTACATTTAGGTATAAATGGTTTATAGTAATTTTTACTATTTAATTTGCACAGTGTTATTGGGTGAATAAAATATTCTGTTTCTCTAAAAAGATTATTATCGAATAATCTATAGCTCTGTAATTAAATGGTTTTCCATAAAATAGTTTTAGCTCTGTAACTATTTTGTTTTTAGTAGCGACTATTTATTGTTGTTATTAGTTTTTAGGAAAAACTCTGTTAGGTTTTTGTATTATGAAAAAAGAATGTAATAGTTTATTTCAGAGATAAATCACATCTCTTATAAACCCTAGTTGGTTCTTGAGGGTTGCAATAATGACACCTGAGCTTACAGTAAACGAAGTTTGATTACAAGCCTGAATAAATAGTTATAATGACCTATGCAAATAATAACTAGGTTAAACCCTAAGGAAGACTTTTACTGTTCCTATATTTGTTTATTTAAATTTATTTATTGTATTTATAATAAGTGTTAATATTAATATTAATTCTGTGAACATTATAATTACTAGTGATTATTATAGAATTTACTCTTTCCTGTAATTAGATAATACAATTACTTTCAATAGACAGAGCAACTATAGCTAGATTTCTGTAAATAAATTACGTAAAACTATAGAAGTAATTATTTGCATTTACATTCATAGTTAATAAACAAATCTACTTATCTAAACTAAGCAAGCTTGTTGTACTAGAGTATTGCCTTGTAAAAGGCGTGGAAAAATACAGTTTGGCAATTTTTCTATTCATCTTTCACTTAGCAAAATCTCTACTGTTTAATCATAATCTGCTAATTATTAATTTTATCAATAAAACAAAAGCTCTTTCTTCTTCATTAACCCTAATAAAATAATGACATGCATATCTTGATAAACTCTTAATCTTTTTCTGAAACAGTAGATAAACTATAATTCAACCTAAACAAGTAGAACCTGTCAAACGGATAAGGTGACAACAACTTAAGGAGGTTGTTCCTCCCAACCAACTCCTAAAGAAAGCTTAGTCTGCAATTTCTGAGGACCCCTGAGCCTGTCTCCTGGTCCTCCTGGTAGAGTATTGGGTGAGAAATGTAACCTTGAGATCCTCTGCTACTTTACTGGATATACAACAGTAACTTAGCCCTGCTTACAGCAGTAAGAACTTCAGCTTAGAGTAGCTGCACAAATTCAATCTTTAGCACTTAACCCCTCAAACTCACTTTAACAAGTCTCCTCCATCGAATTTCTCATGTGCACTTCATTCACTCAGAATGATCACAATTCCAAAATGAGCAGCCTCAGCTGTCTTCAATGGAAAGTTTTATATCAATGCCTAGGTCTTTTGGGTCAGTTTTTTACTTAATAAGCCACCTACTCATATTCCCATTTCTTGGGGAATCATGACCACAATTATATGAAAGTTGCCACCTGCAACAGTTAGAAGTAGTTTGATGATGTTGCCACTTGTCAGTATACTCTCCACCCATTCTCCTCCACCAAGTGACTAGTAAACACTCATTTAACAACTTCCCTAAGTCATCTCATCATTTATTTATTTATTAATAAAATATTCTGCAATACATTAAATTATCCTTGACCCTACTTGGTCATCAATTACAAACTTTACCATAAAATATAACATAATGTTCCTCAATGACATTAAATTGTTTTGCAAATTGGGACATGTGACATCATCTAACATGGTATAGCAATAGAAAATGGCATATATACATTATCACTACATAATCACATCACTAGAATCATATAAAAGGCCCAACATAAAGCGTAAATGGACCACAATAGTCTAGAATACATCCTCATGCTAAAGAAAAAATATGTCCACAAAATATGACATAACATGCTCTACGCAAAAGCATGCACAAATGGCATTTAAACCAAAGCATTAATGCAAGATACCTCGAAGACAAGTGGCACCATTTGGTTTCATACAATCCCAATGTAAATCTCATTTGCAAGTATAAAAATCATGTCACTTGGTATTTGCCAAAGTCCCTATTTGGGATGGTTATAATTACTTGTTAGTTATTGAGGCAAGGTCAAGACGTTCAGTCTTGAACCTAGCCATTTTACAAGTCTATCCTTGAAATCATTTAGGCCTAGAGCATATATGGTCTTCACCATAGTTGTAGCATAGAAAACTAGTGCACACACACCATTTCATCAAATCAACTAACATTTGTGTTGCAAGCATACCATATTGCAATGTACACAAAAAATGGAAGTCAACAAACCATAAAGTTAGTGTTAATACAACCATTTTATTTTCCCACTGCTCAACATAACCAATCAATATTGCCATTGTTAATGTATTAATTCTCACATATACACAGCTGTCTTGTACTGAACCAGAGTGCAGTGAAAGCTTTATGTAATCATCCTCATGAACCATAGTGTCATCATCGACATGAAATCATCATAACCATCATCGCCATGTGAGAAGTAGAGATAGATATAAAGCAAAGATGAACAGATCATCATAGTAAACAGGACTGCCATGACTAATTACATCCTTGTTACTCCAGTGCACACTAGTTGGTGGGCCCATTAGTAGCCTATCTAGAAAACCAATGACAAGGTCAGGCATTTCAGGTGGTTGTCCCTTTAAATATAGAATTAGGTTTAGAGACTTGTCGCAAAACTTTGCGATCATATCTATACTGACCAGAAATTGGGTCAACACCACCCACTTGAAACGATTATTTTACAGAGGGTTTTCTATCTACCTTTAGAAAATATATGAAGTTCAAGAAACAAGAGTTTGTTCAAAAAACTTAATTTACTACAAAGGATATCTCACAGTTTTTGACATTAATATTTCAGAATATTGGATAGCTTAATGTATTTAGTATTTTGAAGACGTTCATTTTCAAGAGAATAGAGCTATCCTCGTAACAGATCAGCACTCTGCCCTGCAACATTTAGTAAATATTCCTCTAGAATTGATGTTTGGTAAAGTCCAAGAGAAATTATTCTTTCCAAGTTTAGGGAGAAAATGTGTTTCAGTGTCGATATTACTCTTATTTCTCTTCTATCGTCCCCTTTTATGTTCTCCCCACACTATTAGCCTAGATTGGTTACATTTTTTAAGATGCACTAGGCCAGTGTTGCCAGAGCATGGAAGCGAAGCGGGTGCGGGTGCGGGAAGCGGGTGCGCGGAAGCGTGTTTTTCAAAAAATGGCCGGAAGCGAAGCGTGGTCGGAAGCATTTTTACATATATATA
>LPNX010685483.1:169749-182649 GCA_001517045.1 Pseudotsuga menziesii
GCAGATGGAGCCCTTTGTTGTCTCCTCCAAGCTCTCACAAATCCTCTTCAAGCTCTCCAAGTTCCAACTTTGCTCCAACACCAAGCTCTCCAAGCTCTCACCAATCCTCTTCAAGCTCTCCACTCCAACTCAAAGATGAAACAATGAGGAAGAAGAGGGAGAGATTGGGCTTTATCTCCCCTCTCTAACCCTAAGAAAGCCCTAGGGCCCACCCACAAAGCCAAATTAGAAGAAAAAAAATTAAAAAAAAAAGAAAAAAAAAGGTGAAGTTGCGGCCTCTCGCCCGGCGTGCGGTTCCAGGTTTTAGGGCACGCGGTTCCGAACTTGAGGGCGCACGAATTCTGAGATGAGGGCGCGCGGTTCCTTCCCGAATTGGTCAAAACGAACTGCAAATTCCAAGAATCGTGATTTCCTTCACCAATTCGCGGTTCCGTTTTCCCGGTGGGCGGTTCCTAGGACGCTTTGGGGGCGAACTCGCTCGGAGAGAGGTTCCGGGTCGGATCCGTGGGGGGGGGGGGGAAGCTTCGGCAACCCTGCACTAGGCACTCCAAATGTTGCTCTTTGTATCAACCATACTCAAGTCCCATTGACCTTAATTTGGTCATGAGGGGACACTAATATAATTGCGCATCCTCACATTTCATTTCTTACACATTCTTAGATAAAAAAGCTAAAAGGAACCGAAGTTCTAACAAAGGACATTTATTGAAATAGACATGTCAAATCGTACTCTTAACATGCCATTTACTGAAAAATGGATTAAATATATGCAGACCCCTATCTTGGTGGCATCCTTGGATATATGATCTGCCTGAGCCTGAACAGGCTAAACACCACTTCTGAACCTACTAGCTCTGACTGGGAAGTAAATCAAGAATTTAAGGATCACCCCCATTCCACAAGTATCTAGCTGCAATGCTTACATTTTCTTTCTTTATCAGGTTACCCCTCAACAGAAAACAGAAAATTGAAATTGAACAATCATCGTGTAAGTTCTCCAATATTTCCAACATGGGCAGAAATGATATCCACTTCTAGGTCTTGTATGACTAAGCTGCAAACCTGATTTGCTTTCTTGCAAACTAGAAGTAGATCATGAATTGTGACATTTCAAGTGATAGAAAAGCTTTTAAGAATTTAAAATTAAAATAGATTATGAAGTTTCCCAAAAGGAAAAACCTGTAAAGTGCAATTCTTACATTCTGCAAGTAAAGCATCTAGAGTTGAAAATGTTTTTTTGGGTGGGTATGCAAACCTTATTTTTCAGTACACGGCCCCACTCTTAGGATGTATTGTATACATCTTAGTCATAGGGGCAGTTTTTGCAATTTGCAAAACATTATTTGTTACCGGAGGTGTCACTGTGGGGCTGATATTACATTTAGTCAACTGACCACCTTCTCTTGACTTCAGTTTTAGTGCAAACCTCTTGCAGCTTCCCATCAGCGCCATAGTCCCTCTCCATGACAAGGTTTGTGCCATCATCAGAATACCATCCAATGCCTATACTCAGCACACCATCTTCTTTTGTCTCAACATATGCCGTAATTTGACCAGGCAACCAAAGAACTGTAACATTCTGCATGTCTAAGGCATCTTCATCTGCAAAATGCCCAGCAACTTCAGGGAGACTCCTCCTCTTCAGAGTTTCCATACACAAGTACACAAATGAAGGCCTCTTTTCAGGTGTGTTTTCCTCCAAATCTTCTACCATAGCAGTAGCACTGATTTCAAACACCTTCCATGTTCCAACAAGATCTGATGGTGAAATCCGTTTTTGCTGGGAGATTGGTTCTAATGGGGTTTCTCCTAACTCACTGCAAAAATAAAAGGCAAATAAGAAATAGAATATAAGTGATCATATGATGAAGAATTTTGGCAATTATTAATTCTTCTCTTCTACTAACACAACTTGCCTCTGTATAAGACGAGAATTAGAATTGGAAAATAGTAAACTTGAACCAAAATGTTTATGTGGGAAGCTTCCTACAAAACAAATTAAGAATCCATTTTGATTGAGACTGCAAAACATGATAATTAGATGCATGCAACCTCTAATATAATTTCCATGGGTCTATTCAAAATTAGTATGGGTATTTACCTCATATATTCTAAATGACTTGGTCCTATCCACTCTTCCTTGTAAACAGCCAGTCTCATAAGCTGCACTTCAGTACCACCTTCCTTTAGTGCAATAGTGTGCACAAGCCGCAGCCTCTTGTGAGATCCTCTCACCAAGCACTGCTTTGGGAAAGGAATACAGTAAGGGAATGCTTAATATTGCAAAATAAATACACAACAAAGTTTATGAAGATGTCAATTTAAAAAAAAATTCTAGTGTCACAAAATGGTGTCTGAAAGGGGGTTAATGGAACAAGGAAGTTTCCCACTAAAGTAAACAGTATCAATCTCCCTTAAAAAAACCTAAATGATCTACATAAGACTGCCAAACAGTATCAATCTCCCATAAAAAAACCTAAATGATCTACATAAGACTGCCATATGTCATTTTCAGTGTTCATGTTACCCAATGAAAAAATAAGAGAAAAAGCAAAAGCATCCCAGCGTTTCTCAAGGGTAAATGCTAAATAAGAGAATTACTTGTTCTATCTTGTATGTTGGAGAGAGGTAGTAACTTGAATCATCTGCTGATCCTCCAACCTGCAACATCAACGGGCCTCTAGAGTAGGAACCATCCTGTAAAAAAATGGAAATGACAGGTACATATTAATTCCCTAAATCTAATCCCTAAAAGAGTTTGATGTGAAAACCACCTATATGATTTGACTTTAATGACAATAAATGTTTTAGAGCCGTTTGATCTAGAAAGTAAGAACATCTTACCAGATACTTTTATTGAAATAACTTTCTTTTCTAGATGCCTAATAGTTAGATCACAATTCATCAATCTAGAGCTGCTATCTAGGTGCAAAAAAGGTGACAACATTGAAAGCAACAGTATAAAGAATAGACCTGGATGCTTACGGGGTTACCTTAAGGCTTCCATATCACATCCAAAAAAAATAATACAAGATAAAGGATATCGAAATCATTTCAAGTTGGATGAATAACAAGGTTACCATATAAACAACCTTGTTTTTACATACCCCTGTTTGGACAGTAACAAAACCATGGCCAAAGACAAAATCAGCATTAATCTATGCTATGCCAAGCATGGGCAATTTGGAACTAGAAGACTAGATTTGAGGACCCTTGGAGAGACCCCACACATTCAGAACATTGGGGATAGCAAAATTTACATAAATAAACATAAATACAAATAATGAATATAAAATTGCAATAAGATAAGTGAATTGATAGATCATGAACAAACTTGAAATAGGAAAATCATACAAAGAGTGACTACTGGCCACGGGAAAGATGGCCACAAGATGAAGAGGACAAAGCTCTAACACCACTTATAACAAGCCTTTCAGCTGTGACACACAAGTATTCATGAGAACTCCTGAGCATAACTAAGTAAAACAACAAATACTGAATAACTGATAAGATATAAAGATTATACAGTTCATGGTCTCAATGGGATGGATGTATATACTATATATATACAAACATATGCAAGTTGAGCCCAAGTGCTAAGCCCCACCAGTTGTCACCAATATTGTTGGGCATTGGGCTAGTTCCATGCCAACAAGTCCCCAAGTCAAACCCCCTAGGTGAGGTGCACTAGTCTATGCTGATGGGTTTGCTAGGTGTTACCTTTTGAACCTGTACTTCAAATGTGTAAAAGTCCTAAGCACAAATTGCAAACCCAAGGGTAACTCAAAGGGCTACCCATTGTCACCTCAGTAACTCCCTCTCCAACTTTAGGTTGGCTCTTCTCCAACACAAACGGGGGTATACCTAAGATAGGATTGCTAAGACTATGACAATGAGGCTTAAGGTGATGTAATAGCTTAGAAAAACATTATGTTTTTGTAGTATAGAGAAATGGGTGATGGAAGATAAGGGACTAGTGTATATCCAATATAGGGCAAATGGAGTCAAGGATCATCAATTTAAGAGAGCAATTTTACACTGTTTCACGAGAAGCATCCAACGGGGCCGAAGGGGCACCCCCCGCATTTCCCTTGCGATGAGGAGGCTCCATGTGAAATGTTTCACCACGCCACCCATTTTGCGAAGCATGCCAAAACACACAATGAAACGTCTCACAAATGTGCAAGACACGTTTCTCAAAATGGGGGCCTTATGGGGGGGCCTCCCAAAAAGGACATGCTTTGCAAAATAGGGGGCTTGTGGGTTCCCTCCCCTCGAAAAGTGGGAATTTTGACCATCCCCACCCGTAATTTTTTTTTCAAAAAACCTAAGTATTAACAATAGTGATTAATGAATCATGTTTGTATCAGTTCACCATTTTGAATTTAGTATTTAAATTGCACAATGATGAAATTATATGGGATGAATTGTTATGTTGAGATTTTTCTATAATTTTTTATAATTTTAGAGATGGTCCCCTTATGCTAAGGACCTCGATGTCGCCCCATCTGCCATGAATTTTCTTAAAATTTGAGGGGGCGGTAGTCTAAATGTTAGACATTTTCAACCTTTTCCGATCTCTTTTTCTTACTTGTTTTTGACGAGATACTGTAGATATTTTAGATTAATTCTTGAAAATGCATATGGCATTTGTTAAACTTGCACAATCTGAGTGCCTTAAGGTATTTGAGGATGTTGAATCCACTAATGCATTCAAAATCATGATTTGAACACTTCAAAATTCAGATTTTGGAAAAAAACTGTTGGATTTCAATAAAAAATCACTAGAAAATCCAAAACATCCAACAAGCAGACTACTCCTTTGGGAGGTATATCTCCACACATCCCCCATGTGCATTCCTCACTCCCACGTCCCAAAAACTTGGTGGAACATTGCTATTTTATGAATGGTTAAGGTAAACAAAGCCGATATACATGCCACAATTCACCTTAACTTGTTGCTAAATAATGTTGAAATAATTTGGAGGGACCCTAAAAGGTGTCACACTCAAACCAACTATGAGGGTGTGTTGTACAACAAAGTGTTAAGACAACAACAACTCTTAAAAAAGATGATAGATGTGAGATAACACAAGCAGGAAAAGAGGGAAACTTTCCTCACATGAAACCCCTGTCGTGTACTAGATATACTCTTCTTTTTGGCCCCTCAAGCATGTTCTTTGTAAGTACTTGTTGTCACATACAGAGTAGCTGGGCTACCATTGTTCTTGAGTAGTTCCTTAAGCCAATCCTTTACTATGAGATCAGCAGATGATGAGCTACCAGTTGATGATCTCTCTCCTTCAGTATATCCAGAGCATTCAAATTAACTAGTTCTATGCCATGACTGAGCCTCAAGACCCTCAATTTGGTGACCGAGTTAAGCCATTTTCATGACCCAAAGCAGAGTGTATGACAATGCCCACGATGACAGCAGCAACAGTGTTGAAGGCCTTATCAGATCGTTAAAATCGGATGCAGGTATATGACCCAGGTAATCTATGGATTTGTACATATGGATTTTTATTTTGCTCTGTTGTCCATTTTAGTAGTGAGACTCAATTGATAGTGGTTGTATGTAGGCGATGCTTTATTGATCTTACTGAAATCTCGAGTATAAGTAATCTAGTTGCTATTTCCGAGAGATTCCCTTGTATACTCATTGGTCATGCCCTACTTGTAGTATGGATTTAGCCATTTCCCTTAGACGACATAACTTGCTAGCCTTGGCACCATTTTTACTGTCTCCATCCATCTGTTGCCTTTCCCTTCTTATTGTTTAACCCTGACTTGTAACTTGACTAGTGACATCTAGGATTTCCCCCCACCTTCACCTCTATGTTGGAATAGGTCTCCATGTTTAAATTGTGTCTCAGAGTTGGTTTATGTGATTCTTGTCACAGAGATGGTCTTCCTCTAGGTCTTAAACACAAGTAGTCTTACCAAAAATGTCTTTAGATACTAAGGCATCGGAACATAAATGCTTACTCTAAATGGATGCCCATCCAGCAAAACATAAGTGTCTTTAGACACTGTTGCAAATAAAGTATAAAGTTAGCCAGTTGCCAAGAGACGAGCACTCATCTTTTGTATGATGTGAGGTCGTTTGGCCCCAAAGGACAACAAGGTGGTCACTCCATCGCACCTATGGATGGTGACGGGCAATGGAGGTCATACTGAGTCATTATCTAAGGCCAGCAAGGCTATTCAAGGCACCTACTCTTGGAGGATGGCAAGCTAAATGAAATAAATGTTGTAAAAAGATGATGACCAAAGGATGAGCACTCATTCATTGTATAATGTACGGCTCATTTTCCCCCATAGGGCAACAAGGTGAGACTGACCTGTCAGGGTTGTGTGTTTGTCATTTTTTGGAAGCCCAAAAGGCTTTCCAGGGCACCTGCCTTTGGAGGTTAACTAGTGTCCTTTGTTGTGCAAATAAACTGCTTAAAAAGGTTGCTTGTCTAGAGTCTAGTGGAACCTTCTCATTATTCCACCCATTGGTGAGACACCGACATTCCCTATTGTTCACCTACTCTAGCTTATGTGTTGTGTGGATCCCCTTTTTCCTCAACCTAGATGCTTACATTGTCAAGTGTCAAGTCATCCCCTTCGACCTTACCTCGCTTCATTTACCTTCACCCTTAACTAGCAAAATGGCCAAATCAATACATGAGTATACACTGGAGGTTCTTCTTTAGAGCAGTTGATTACTTTGATTTAAATGTATTATTTATATATATCATGTGCTTATAATCGCCACCAAAAGCTACTTGTACTTGAGTCTCACTGTTAACATAGATAATTGAGCATGCAAATCCATTTTTTACTTTGCAGTATCAGATTTTAGCATTTGGGTCATCATTCATTTTTTACCTAGTCGACCCAATTTGACCAAGTCAGCAGCAAGGTCTAAGATGAATTTTGACCGATGATTGTGGATGAGGATTATTTATGGTCTATCAATGTCCATTAGACATTCATGGTTCAGATGGTGGTTTATTATGATGGCTTGTGTTTTCATGATTATCAGCATTTACAATCTTTATTGTTAATATTGTTTTGACATGGATGAGGCCTCTAACGTACATTTTTTATGGACATATGGTGTATGTGTACACATTCCTAATGGATTTGAACATTCTGAGTTCATTGATGCAGCCAATTTTTAGTTTGGGACACTTGCAGATGAGATATGGGTCATTTTAGCATTTTGCAGCAGTTTGACTTCAGGAAATCAAAATAAAATGCTTGTCAGTTGATGGTGAGTTCTCCTAGGGTGCCAGATGGAAACATGGGGTGTAGCCAGTCGTTTGTACCATATTGCTATGGTGCCTAGCCCATTTTTGTAGTCAGTTGGCATTCAATTCCAGCCACAAGTGAGATATGAGCAGTTTTTTGTTCCCGAGGCAGTATTTTAATGATGAAAATGGCTAATATATCGATTTGGGCAATTGAGGCAAGGAAATAGCATGGAATTAGTCTGAGGCGCATTGTTGGGGTCACCTTCATCATCCGACATCAACTTCACTCTTCATGGGGTCCACACGTCCTAGCATTCTTCACTTTGAGGGCATTTTTTATGTATTTTTTAGGGGGGCGTCCTAGTGATTTTGATCACTCCATGTTTTGATTGATCATTATACCTTGTTATTGTACCATGGGGCCATGCTAGTGAAGGAATTGTATAACCTCCTAGCCCCACCATTTGTTATGTCATGTCTTACATGCTTTTTATGTGGTGCACCCCTCCTTGGGCATCTTTAGTGAATGCACCCCCCTCCATTAGTGACTGGATCCATTTATTATCTATCCAGCTAATCTTAGTCGTTGATTAGAGTGATTGTATCTTTTGATCTTGGCCCTTGATGTTTTTAGATCTAGGTTTTGTGTATTGGAGAGATCTATATATTTAGATGCTCTCATTGTTAAAGGGACTTTTGGCTATTAAGCTCTTGGAATAATAAAATAATTTTGTAAAATCTCTTGGAAGCTTGGTCAAATGTCTTGTATGGAGAATGGAAAGTCCATATCTTTCTAGCATTCTTGCGAATCTATGCTTTGCTAACACTTTTGTAGGTGGTTGTACCATTGGTGAAGATGGCGATTTGATGGGGGCGTTATTTTGACTAAGCTCCATACTTCTTCCACAAATCGTTTTCGATTTTGGGAGTATCTTTATTGTATCTTGTGATCATCTTAATGCTCGTTGTTTCTTTCTTCATCGATTTTCTCTCTCTCTTTTGCAAACCGATTCTCACTTAGGTAGATCTCGTTTGCAGGAGGAAGGTGCACTTGGACTCTAGGAGGGAAAATCGATTCCACTTAGCATTGGATGGAAAACGCTCGTAATTGATCAGAAAGGGAATATCATCACCATACAAGGTTAGTAGCAAGTATTTCCAGGTATGTTTGTATCTATTTTATTTTTTGGGGGCTTAATCCAATTGTCACCATAAAACCCTCTTCTTTCAAGCCCTAGCTTTGTAGATCTGATAGATCAAGTACTTATCTGTTGACGCCCATCAAAACCCACTTAGGAATAATTATTTAAACCCTAGATCTAAAGTTTCGCTTAAATCCGACTCCATTTATCCTTGGATCTAGCATTAGTCTCTTCTAGGTGGGGCGCCCTCCTTGGGTTGTTGGTCAACTTTTCAGATCTGTCAGTTGGGTATGCTTAAACCTGCCTTAAATCAACAGATCTACTATTCAAGCATCCATATCTAGTCATTTCTTCCCTCGATCTACTCGTTTGCGTCCACTTCATCTATAATTGCATAAACCCTAGGTGGATCCAATTAGGGTTTACTCATTTAGACTAGATCTACATTATTAAATTCTTTGGGTTATCTTTCATTATAAGTTGGGTAATCTTCCTTATCATTAATCCTCCCCAACTTTGCCCTAGCCTTACCTACCACATTCATCTTCTAGATCTAGATCTACTTACTCATTTGTTCACCTTGCACATCATTTATCTACCCTTCAGAGTGTTTTGAGTAGGTGTGCTAGCCCTCATAGGCTAGTAGGGTCTCCCCCTTGATCATTCTCCAGATTGATCTAAACTGACAAGAGCCTCTCCGGTGTGACAACTACCTTCCATTAGTAGTGAATGAGGCCCATGCGGCATCACCGGATAGATACCTTATCTCTACCATCCTGGATAGGATACCTTTAGTGGGTAAATACACCTTGTGTGATAACATGTTTTGGCGTCGTTGCTAGAGAGGTAGAGCCTTACCTCGGGTGTCTGCGAGTAGTTTACTTCACGTTTATCTTCCGAATCATACCGCATCTAGACTTAAACTCAGTAACTACATTTTACTTTTGCTTAATTATTTCAGTCACTTATTTTCTCGCTCACCTCGAAGGGAGGTAATCAACTAAACAATAATTGTGGAATCGTTCCTCAAAAAGATCTTCAATAGACTCAAAGATGGGATGCTCAACTTCAGATTTTCTTCATGATAACCAATGAGCTCCCTTTCATGAGTAAAAAACTAGCTCTGAGTTGATTACCTCCCTTTAAGGTTGCGAGAAAAATAAGTGACTGAAATAATTAAGCAAAAGTAAAATGTAGTCACTGAGTTTAAATCCGGATGAGGTATGATTTGGAATATAAACGTGAAGTAAACTACTCGCAGACACCATATGTAAGCCTCTACTTCCCCGGCAACAACACTAAAAGATGTTATCACACAAATTGTAGCTACCCACTAAAGGTATCCTATCCAGGACAGTAGAGGTAAGGTAGCTGACTGGTGACACCACAAAAGCCTCATCCCCTACTAATAGAAGGTAGTTGTCATACCGAAAGGGCTCGTATCACTTTAGATCAATCCGGAAAATGATCAAGGGAGAGACCCTACTAGCCTATGAGGGCTAGCGCACCTACTCAAGACACTCTAAAGGGTAGACAAATGATGTGCAAGGTGAACAAATGAGTAAGTAGATCTAGATCTTGGAGGTGAATGTGGTAGGCAAGGTTAGGACAAAGTTGGGGAGGCTTAATGATAAGGAAAATTACCCAACTTATAATGAAAGATACCCCAAGGAATTTAATAACGTAGACCTAGATAGATCTAGTCTAAATGAGGAAACCCTAATTGGATCCACCTAGGGTTTATGCAATTATGGATGAAGTGGACGCAAAAAAGTAGATCGAGACAAGAAATGACTAGATATGGATGCTTGAAGAGTAGATCTGTTGATTTAAGGCGGGTTCAAGCATACCCAACTGATAGATCTGAAAAGTTGACCAACAACCCAAGGACAGTGCCCCACCTTGAGGAGACGAGCTAGATCCAAGTGTAAATGGAGTTTGATTTAAGCGAAACTTTAGATCTAGGGTTTAAATAATTATTCCTAAGTGGGTTTTAATGGTCGTCATCAAATAAGAACTCGGTCTATCAGATCTACAAATCTAGGGTTTGAAGGAAGAGGGTTTTATGGTGACAATTGGATTAGGCCCTAGAAAAATAAAATAGATACAAACGTACCTAGAAATACTTGCTACTAACCATGTATGGTAATGATCTTCCATTTCCGATCAATTACGAGCGTTCTCCATCCAATGCTAAGTGGAATCGATTTGGCCCCCAAGAGACCAAGTGCGCCCCCTCCTCCTGCAAAAGAGATCTACCTAAGTGAGAATCGATTTGCAAAAAAGAGAGAGAAAATCGATGAAGAAAGAAACAAAGAGCATCAAGATGATCACAAAATACAATAAAGATACTCCCTGAACCCAAAATGATTTGTGGAAGAACTATGGAGCTCAATCACAATAACGCCCCCATCAAATCACCCTCTTCACCAATGGTACGACCACCTGCAAAAGTGTTAGCAAAGCATAGATCCGCAAGAATGCTAGAAAGATAAAGAATTTCCAATCTCCATACAAGACATTCGACAAAGCTTCCAAGAGATTTTTTTAAAAATATTCTATAATTCCAAGAGCTTAAGAGCCAAAAGTCCCTTTTACATGAGAGAGCATCTCAATATATAGATCTCTCTGATACACAAAACCTAGATCTAAAAAGATCAAGGGCCAAGATCGAAAGATACAGTCCCTTTGTTACCAACTAAGTTACACTAAGTTGGATTTCTAAATGAGCCACCAAAGATGAATAATCACTTGTTCAATTTTCAAGTTCGGAAGTCCTTTCAGGCCTTCCTAGGCCCTTTGTTTTAATTTTTTTAACATGTTCATACCCCATGGGGAATTGTAATAAAATGAGTTAGCGTGATGACTTTATGTAAAAGGTTTGGTTTCTTAGGATTTATTTATTAATGCATTATTCTAAGGTGTTTTTTCCTTGTTAATTATTTAATATTTATTGTTTTTAAGCGATAAATAATTTTCAAGTTTTTCACCCAAACCTCCAAAGCTGGAATAATTGCCTTATTAATTAAGCCTTAGGAGGTTATTAAAACCTATGTGTTGATATATATTACCATGCTAATCATTGTTTTGTGTCATGATGAACATGTCCCAAGTCTCCCATAGGTTTTTTTAATTTCCAGAAAAAAAATTATTTTTTTTTTCCGTTTTTACAGGCTTATTTTTAATAAGTTAATTGTAAAAGTGTAAAAAGTCATAAAAGTGTGGCTAGGAGGTTGTTTTTGCCATGGGGGTGCTCGTTTTCTAACTCAAAGCACCCACTTAACCCCTGGACCCAGTTTCCTAAGTTTTTGAGTAATTAATTAACCCCGACCCAAAATGACCCAAAAAATGAAATATTAAAAAATTCGGCAATTAAAAAATTAAAAGATAATTGCCAAAAATGAATTTTGTGACTTGGCAAATTAATTTGGCAAGTACCCAAGCAAGGGGGACAAGGCAGATGTTGCCATTTCAGAGAGTTTTGCGAGTTTGGAACTTTCCTCTCCAAGTGGGGGCACAAATCCCAAGAGAGAGTGGTAAGTTTGGTGAGTGGGTTGAGCTTTGGGGATGTGGCACTCACATTTTGGATGTTGCCATTTACCAAGCCTACACCCAACTCATTCCTACCAGTTGACAATTCAAAAAAAGCAAAAACGCTTTCATGGGTAGATGCACCCCTCTTGGCTTGTCGGTTTTGCTATATAAGCACACACTCTCTCTTCATTAAAGACGGATGATTTGGGCATTGAACCTCTGCTCCTGTATTTTGTAATTTGTTATCATTGTGGAATAAAGTGAAGGCTTTGGAGGCATACCTGTGTAGGGTATCAATGTGTGGATGATCTATTCTCTTATGTGAGGTATACTTGTATCAATTTCATGCTTTGTTAGTATATTGTTATAATCGTGCTTGGTAGGATAAATTTTAAAGAACTAATCAAAGTTTGTTTACTTGCTTAGCTCTTTGTCTTTTTATATGCAAAGATCAAGAAATTATATGTTTTACTTGTTTGTATGCATATTTTTCTAATATTTTGTGCAAGCAATACAGGTTATTAACAAAATCTTTCAAGGTTTAGTTCAAGCTGTGCAGGTAGCTCTTTCAAAGAGGTGGTGGATCTTGTTTGACTCTCCCACATCTTTGTGTCATCATTGGAAGATCTATATCCCTCTTCATTCCATTGGAAAACTCCATTGCCCAAGTTTCCAAGCTTTGAGGGCACTATTTCTCCCTTATTTCTGTCACATGTAATTTTAAATTTTTAGTTACAAGTTCTTATTGCATATTTAAATCTCATTAATATATTGGAAAATATCTTAGCATTCTGATTTATATATGCACATTTAAAAGTTCAGATCTGATTTTAAAAATAATGTTTCATAGATCTAGATTTGCTTAAGTACTTGTTAAAATCAGTGTTCCACCAAGTATCCGGGACGAGGGGGCGTGGGAGCGGGGAAACGCACATTGGGGACGTGTAGAGGCACCCCCAAATTTTGGGGTATTTTAGGGA
>LPNX010685483.1:182905-209812 GCA_001517045.1 Pseudotsuga menziesii
CGTAGGGGGCGAGCCCCGGACCCTGGGAGGCGCGTCCCCGTGGAACACTGGTTAAAATTGGCAAAATTTATCTTTTCGAAATACTGATTTTTATTCTAAAATTTTATATCTTTATTTGATTGATTCACTGTTTTTTAGCATAACTTTGCTTGTTGTTTTGCAGCAAAAGTAGATAAAAGAGAGAGACACTCTGGCCAAATTTCGAAGAAACAAGCAATCCGGAGATCCCTCTTTTCACAATTCTCTCTTTGGCCATTTCTTATGGCCATGTATTGTAAAATTAGTGTTTCCTATTCTACAAAGGAGCACAAGTATTTCCTATTTCTAAATCATTGTAAAAAAGAGAAGCAAGTGGGCAGCCAAGTGCCCACACCCCATCACCCCTGGGGGGGATTCGCACTGTTTCACTTTTTTCACTTTTTTTTAGTTTCTTTAAATTTTTCAATTTCTTTTAAGTTTATTAAGTAAAATTAATCAATCCGGCTCTGTTCTAGGTAACGAGAATATCGGCACTGTGATTTAAAAAACTCACATTTGGTTCTTAAAACACTTAAAAATTTACAAGGCTTCATTCCCCATATGCTCTTGTGACCACTACAGGCCTTTGGATGGATCTGTGGGACAATCAGAAAGGGATTGAAGTGAATACTAATTAGTTGAACACTTCAATTTAATCCTACAAGTGAAAATCCGGCACTTCATTCGATTTTACCAGTTTGTGGGGAAATTCTGCAAATGAAGCGGGAACCATTAGAAAGTGACCGTGGGGCACCGTTAGGCTACACCCCCTCTTTTGGTGCAGTGTTAAACACAAGCCCAAGACTCCATCTAGCCCACACGTCACTGTGAGAGCCACTCCTTGGTAAATCCGGACATATTCCTCGTACCCCCTGGGTATATCTGGAATACCTTTTCCCCTGTAATAACAAGATCATTACCATATTCTTAATAAAATTGACCAAGAATCTACCCACTCCCTAACTACTCATTTAATAATTCTAAAACTGACCAACCGAGACAACTGCAATACTTCTCGAGACTTCACTAGCAACCCCCTTACAAGCACTCCATTAGCACTGGTCTATCTGGCATTTCCATTTATGTTTGATGTTTAAGTTAATCAATGTGTTATTTGGAATGATATTTTAAATGCCAGTTCTTTAAATTATTTGCAGTTCATCTCAGTTTCGGTATTTATTGTTATCATCTCCTAGACTATTTTTTCTATCTTTATAGATTAAACACCTTAGTTTATTTTACTAGGCACCAACCCCCTTGGTTCCGCTGGGAGAGAACCTAAACGAAGGAGTCAAGATCAAGTGACAGCACTTGACTCTTGCTTGCCCCCAAGGTCGAACCCAGTGGCTTGAAGATTTCTGCCACGTGACCCGAGGTGTGAATTAGGCGGCAACATTTTGGCGTCGTTGCAAGGGATAAATCTTTCTATTCCCGGAGGACAACTTTTGTTTTCTCTTTTTTCTTTTTCCTTTGTTTGACGATTTTTAGATTAGTTTTTAATTTTTCATTTGGCGACTCCACTAACCTTTTTTCTTTGTCATAA
Source organism: Pseudotsuga menziesii (assembly GCA_001517045.1). Taxonomy (NCBI): domain Eukaryota; kingdom Viridiplantae; phylum Streptophyta; class Pinopsida; order Pinales; family Pinaceae; genus Pseudotsuga; species Pseudotsuga menziesii. Next base: position 184,467 of record LPNX010685483.1, read on the forward strand.
TTTACAAAAGAAAAACAAAAGGAAATTTTTTGTGAGAAAGTTTTAAATGCATATTTTTTCTTCTCACGTGGTGACTCCATTGAAGGGTTAAAACCCTGTTATCTCATAAACTTGTGAAGTTTTGTTGTGTGTAGATGAGCCCATGCGACATAGTAAAACTTTTAAAGCTCATCATTTGACAGCTCCACCTGTTCAGTAAAAGGTTTAAGGATTATATCAAATGCATACTATTAATTTCTAATATGGATGAATTAAGGGAGCACTGTGGTGCCCAGATAGCCGGATTTTTTCATCCTATCGATTTCTCAAACATCCCGGGTTTTCCTAACTTTGGTCATGGTGTGGGGGATGTATATAAATGGCTTCCAGTCTTTCACGAAACTTATGGTGATTCAGCCATCTGGCATATCAAGTCTTTCCTTCAATTGTTGGCGGACTCCAATGTTTTTATGAGGACAATATGATGGAAATGTTTGCTAGTACTTTTCAGGGAGATGCTTGTTGTTGGTTCTATCAAGGCCTTCCTAATAATGTAAAACCTCCTTTCCAAGCTTCCTTTGGATGTTTTTAGAGGAGTGGCATGATGGTAGGGGCAGTATGAATGGTTTGAAAATATTCCTTGAAAAGATCTTTACCTTCTACCTATCTGGGACAAAGTATCACATGGAAACATATGATGGACCTTTTTGCCATGATACAAAGTATTGAAGAATTGGAATCACTTCTTGAACATTTAAGTGAAGAAGAGATCCATGATACTCCCATTGAAGAACTTCCTCATGTTGTCATAGACAACATCGAATGTGTGGAAGTCCCTCTAAGTTATTTAAGAAAGGAAGAGATTAACCGACTTATTAAAGAATATGAGGGCTCTCTCAATACACAACAGGATTTTGAAGATGGGCACGTCCATGACTATCCCGTTGAAGAGTTTCACGAAGAACCCTTATTTGGAGACATTGTTGAAAACCATCCTCATATCACTTTAACAGAAAATAACGAAGATTTGGTAAAGCTAGAGGAACCCATTGAGCAACGCATCCCAAGTGATCCCATTGAATATGTTCATAAAGGTTCCTTGATTCAAGATATTGTTGAAGATCCTCTTCATGGTACCATAATAGAAACCATTAAAAATTTGGAGTGTTCTCATGAATATTTCATTGATAATGATCACAATTTTTCTCCAGATTTACCTCGAGAAGAAACCATTACAGAAGCCTATAAAGAAACTTATGATAAGATATGTATGGTGTGTGAAGACACTAGCCCTTGTTCTCCACATGTTGACGAAGGTTTGGAAAGTTTACTACCTTGTAATATTTTTGAAACCAAATCTTCTGAAGAAGATTGTTATGAATACAAGGAAGACACGGATAGCCAAGAGCATGATGCCATGGATGAAGGGTCCCCCACATATGACATGGATGGGGATGATGACTATTGGAAATTTATGGAAAATCCCATCTACAATATGTCTAGAGAAGGGAGTGTTTATTTAGAATCTTTGGGAGGTTTTATTGAAAATCCAATCTATGACATGTCCACAGAAGGGACTGTTCACTTAGAAACTTGGGGAAGTCCCAGTATGGAAGAGGAGCATTCAAAGTTTTCTTACAATCATTTAGAGCCATATCATCCCAAATCTTACAAAAGTATTAACAAAAAGGACTTTGAGAGGCAGTGCATCGAAGAGTCAAGTTTGATACAGCCGATGGAGGGTCAAGGGTCAGCCCGAGCCTACATTTTCTGATTTAGAGGTTCCTTATGATTTGGAGCAGCCTGGGGCTTACATAGAGAGTTATCATCCGACAAGCCTTTTTGATATATGTGATGGAGTTGTTGACCTGCTTCATCATGCAGATGTGTACATTAGCCCTATCCAAGCTTGCGGAAGCTCATGCCAGTTTGGGAAGCAATTTGATGAAGTGTTATATGCTTATGATCTCCCATCTAGCCCGCCCATCTTGAATATCCAATGCATGTTTGCACTTTCTAATATATATGTCCTTGTTTTGGATGGTAACCAAAGATAAAGGAAACAATTAAATTTTTATAAAATGTTAAGGTGGTTGCATTGGATTTATCGTTTCACTTAACGTTTTGACTATTTTATGCTTAGAATAGGAAAATAAGCTCCTTAAAGTGAGGATTTACTTTTTGCATTTATTTTCTAAACTTAGGAATAATAATCTTTTTCTTTAGTTAAAGTTTCGTTTTTCCATTTACTTTCTAATAAAGCAACTTAATGGTTCGTTGGATTTTACAAGATTGTGTGCTACTAATGTTGGCTTGTCAAGTTGAGATGTTTTTATAGATTATTGAAACCAAATATTCTATGGTTCTCGCATGCTCTCCTTGCCTAAAGACCAAATCAAGCACGCGTCCCGAAGTTGGAGCCAGATGTTACCAACTAAGTTGCACTAAGTTGGATTTCTAAATGAGCCGCCAAAGATTAACAATCACTTGTTCAATTTTCAAGTTCAGAAGTCCTTGCAGGCCTTCCTAGGCCTTTTTTTTTAATTTTTTTAACATGTTCATACCCCACAGGGAATTGTAATAAAATGAGTTAGCATGATGACTTTATGTAAAAGGTTTGGTCTCTTAGGACTTATTTATTAATGCATTAATCCAGGGTGTTTTTTCTTTGTGAGTTATTTATTGTTTTTAAGCAATAAATAATTTTCGAGTTTTTCACCCAAACCTCCAAAGTTGGAATAATCACCTTATAAGCCTTAGAACCTATGTGTCGATGTATATTACCATGTTAATCATTATTTTGAGTCATTATGAACATGTTCTGAGTCCCCCATAGGTTTTTTCTAATTTCTGGAAAAATTATTTTTCCGTTTTATAGGCTTATTTTTAATAAGTTAATTGTAAAAGTGTAAAAAGTCATAAAAGTGTGGCTAGGAGGTTGTTTTTGCCATGGGGGTGCTCGTTTTCTAACTCAAAGCACCCACTTATCCCCTAAACTCACTTTCCTAAGTTTTCGAGTAATTAATTAACTCCAAAATTAATAATTACTCGAAAAACCCAAAATGACCCAAAAAAATGAAATATTAAAAAATTCGGCAATTAAAAAATTAAAAGATAATTGGCAAAAATGAATTTTGTGACTTAGCAAATTAATTTGGCAAATACCCGGGCAAGGGGGACAAGGCAGATGTTGCCATTTCAAAGAGTTTTGAGAGTTTGGAACTTTCCTCTCCAAGTGGGGGCGCAAATCCCAAGAGAAAGTGGTAAGTTTGGTGAATGGGTTGAGCTTTGGGGATGTGGCACTCACATTTTGGATGTTGCCATTTACCAAGCCTACACCCAACGCATTCCAACCAATTGACAATTCACACAAAGCAAAAACGCTTTCATGGGTAGATGCACCCCTCTTGGCTTGCCGGTTTTGCTATATAAGCACGCACTCTCTCTTCATTAGAAATGGATGATTTGGGCATTGAACCTCTACTCCTGTATTTTGTAATTTATTGTCATTGTGGAATAAAGTGAAGGCTTTGGAGGCATACCTGTGTAGGGTATCAATGTGTGGATGATCTATTCTCTTATGTGAGGTATACTTGTATCAATTTCATGCTTTGTTAGTATATTGTTATAACCGTGCTTAGTAGGATAAATGTTAAAGAACTAATCAAAATTTGTTTACTTGCTTGGCTCTTTGTCTTCTTACATGCAAAGATCAAGAAATTATATGTTTTACTTGTTTGTATCATAGTTACATATATCCGCGATATCGTGATATATCGCAAGTCATTTCCCTTGGCGATATATCGCCACTAAAAAATCGCGATATTTTCGACATTTTGAATATATTGTGATATATTCAATATGTTGCCATATATTGTGAATATATCGGGAGATTTTGGAAAATATCGCCCTGTAAAAAAATTTGAATGAATTTTGAAAAATAAATTCATGGGTTAATTTTTTGGACAGCGTTATTAAAACTAAATATATTAAATTCTTAAAGTAATAAATGGTAGTATTAAATTCTTAATTTAAAAGTGACATTCTCCTTTATTTTCAGTTTCTATCATTTTACTTAAATTTTGAACATTGCCATTAATTGTTTCAGGATGTTTGAGAGTGGTTCCAACCTCATCGGACTTCATATGCAAAATGTAGAATTTTAGATTCCATTTAGAATTCAAGAGACTTGATAGTTTTCAGGATTTCAAGATTTCAACAATTCCACTGGATTTTATCAAGGATGAGGGTATGGGAATTGCATTTAATCAAGCACATCAACCCATCCCTGTACCTTGATGTTGGTGTCATTGACTATTGAAATCTTTTATCATGACCTTAATAAAAATGTACCCTTCACTCATTAAACATTGTAAGTTTCATCAAAATTGTAGAGTAGTTGGACCTTCCACCATAACTTAAGTAGTTGGAGCTTCCAATTTGACACCTATCTCATCCAAAGCATCGACAAGTCACAGGACCCCCTACTGCTTCCAAAGGAAGAGTGGTGTGCCCCTTGCCTATAAAAAGGGGAGAGGGGATCGATGATTCCTACTATTTATCATTGTATTATGTAGTATCTAGATGCCTCATGAGTCATGATGATTAATTTCTTGAGAGACATTTATTTTGATCATTTGATGTTATTTTCTATCATTCCATCAAGAACATATTTCAATATTTTCGGTCTATAACTTTATAGTCAATATGTGATCATGATCCACCATTTGACATCTTATGCATCTTATATATTAGTTATATTTTGATATTTATGTAGCAATGTGTTTATTTGACGTTGTTGTTGCTTTAGATGTTAAAAAATTTGAAAAAATGGTTATTTTTGTATTTTTTTTATGCTTTACGACATTTGCCGATATTTTAGCTGTTGCTACCGATAAGTTACATTCCGGACCCTCGGCGATATATTCGCCGACACGATATATGTAACTATGGTTTGCATGCATATTTTTCTAATCTTTTGTGCAAGCAATACAGGTTATTAACAAAATCTTTCAAGGTTTAGTTCAAGCTGTGGAGGCAGCGCTTTCAAAGAGGTGGTGGATCTTGTTTGACTCTCCCACATCTTTGTGTCATCATTGGAAGATCTATATCCCTCTTCCTTCCATTGGAAAATCTATTGCCCAAGCTTCCAACCTTTGGAGGCATTATTTCTCCCTTCTTTCCGTCACATAAAATTTTAAATTTTTAGTTACTAGTTCTTATTGTATATTCAAATCTCATTAATATATTGGAAAATATCTTAGCATTTTGATTTATATATGCACATTTAAAAGTTCAGATCTGATTTTAAAAAGTAATATTTCATAGATCTAGACTTGTTTAAGTACTAGTTAAAAATTGCAAAATTTATCTTTTCTAAGTACTAAATTTTATGCTAAAATTTTATATATTTATTTGATTGATTCACTGTTTTTTAGCATAACTTTGTTTGCTGTTTTCCAGCAGAAGTAGATAAAAGAGAGAGGCACTCTGGCCAAATTTCGAAGAAACAAGCAATCCGGAGATCACTCTTTTCACAATTCTCTCTTTGGCCATTTCTTTAAGGCCCTGTATTGTAAAACTTGTGTTTCCTATTCTACGAAGGAGCACAAGTATTTCCTATTTCTAAATCATTGTAAAAAAGAGAAGCAAGTGGGCAGCCAAATGCCCACACCCCATCCCCTCTGGGGGGATTCGCACTGTTTCACTTTTTTCACCTTTTTTTTAGTTTTCTTTATATTTTTCAATTTCTTTTAAGTTTATTAAGTAAAATTAATCAATCCGGCAGTGTTCTCGATAATGAGAATATCATCACTGTGATTTAAAAAACTCACATTTGGTTCTTAAAACACTTAAAAATTTACAAGGCTTCATTCCCTGTACGCGCTTATGACCACTACAGGCCTTTGGCTGGATCAGTGGGACAATCAAAAAGGGATTGAAGTGACTACTAATTAGTTGAACACTTCAATTTAATCCTACAAGTGAAAATCCGACACTTCATTCGATTTTACCAGTTTGTGGGGAAATTCTGCAAGTGAAATGGGAACCACTAGAAAGTGACCGTGGGGCACCGTTAGGCTACACCCTCGTTTGGTGTAGTGTTGAACATAACCCCACGACTCAATCTGGCCCACACGTCAATGTGAGAGCCACTCCTTGGTAAATCCGGACATATTCCTCATAACCCCTGGGTATATCTGGAATACCTTTTCTGCTGTAATAACAAGATCATTACCATATTCTTAATAAAATTGACCAAGAATTTACCCACTCCCTAACTACTCATTTAATAATTCTAAAACTGACCAACTGAGACAACTGCAATACTTCTCGAGACTTCACTAGCAACCCCCTTACAAGCACTCCATTATCATTGGTCTATCTGGCATTTCCATTTATGTTTGATGTTTAAGTTAATCAATGTGTTATTTGGAATGATATTTTAAATGCTAGTTCTTTAAATTATTTGCAGTTCATCTCAGTTTCGGTATTTATTGTTATCATCTCCTAGACTAGTTTTTTTAATTTTTATCGATTAAACATCTTCGTTTATTTTACTAGGGACCACCCCCCTTGGCTCCGCTAGGAGAGACCCTAGACGAAGGAGTCAAGATCAAGTGACAGCACTTGACTCTTGCTTGCCCCCAAGGTCGCACCCAGTGGCTTGAAGATTTCTGGCACGTGACCCAAGGTGCAAATTAGGCGGCAACACACTCTAATCAGCGGCTAAGATTAGTTGGATAGATAATACATGGATCCACTCACTAATGGAGGGGGGCATATTCACTAAAGACGCTGAAGGAGGGGCGCACCACATAAAAAAGTATGAAAGACATGACATAGCACATGGTGGGGCTAGGAGGTTATACAAATCCTTGAGTAGCTTGGCCCCATGGCACAATAACAAGGTATAATGATCAATCAAAACATGTAGTGATCAAAATCACTAGGACACCCGCCTCAAAAATACCTCAAAAACGCCCTCAAAGTGAAGAATGCTAGGAAATGTGGACTCCATGAAGAGTGAAGTTGATGCCGGATGATGAAAGTGACACCAACACTGTGCCTCGGACTAATTTCATGCCATTTCCTTGCCTCAATTGACCAAATCGATTTCTTTATTTGCCATTTTCAGCATTAAAACATAGTCTCGGTAACATAAAACGGCTCAGATCTCACTTGTGACTGAAACTGAATGCCAATTGACAACAAAAATGGGCATGTCACCATAGCAATATAGTACAAACGATTGGCTACACCGTATATTTCTCTCTTGCGCCCTAGGAGAACTCACCATCAACTGACAAGCATTTTATTTTGATTTCCTAGAGCCAAACTGCTGCAAGATACTAAAATGACCCATATCTCATTTGCAAGTGTCCCAAACTGAAAATTGTCTGCATCAATGAAATCGGAATGTTCAAATCCACTAGGAATGGGTACCCATACACCATATGTCCATAAAAAATTTATGTCAAAGGCCCCATCCATGTCAGAACAATAATAATAATGATAAACCCTGTAAACGCTGATAATCATGAAAATAACACAAGCCATCATAATAAACCACCATCTGAAGCATGAATATGTCTAATGGACACTGATAGACCATAAATAATCATCATCCACAATCATTGATCAAAACTCGTCCCGGACCCTACTGCTGACTTGGTCAAACTGGGTTGACCTGGTCAAAAATGATCAAATGATGACCCAAATGCTAAAATCCGATACTGCAAAGTACAAAATGGATATGCATGCTCAATTATCTATGTTAATAGTAAGACTCAAGTACCAGTAGTTTTTGGTGGCGATTATAAGCACATAATATATATAAATAATACATCTAAATCAAAGTAATCAACTGCTCTAAAGAAGAACCTCCAGTATATACTCATTTATTGATTTGACCATTTTGCTAAGGTGAAGGTAAATGAAACGAGGTAAGGTCAAAGGGGATGACTTGACACTTAACACTTTAAGCATCTAGGCTGAGGGAAAAGGGGATCCACACAACACATAAGCTGGAGTAGGTGAACAATAGGGAATGGTGGTGTCTCACCAATGGGTGGAATAATGAGAAGGTTCCACTAGACTCTAGACAAGCAACCTTTTTAAGCAGTGTATTTATACCGCAAAAGACACTAGTTACCCTCCAAAGGCAAGTGCCCTGGAAAGCCTTTTGGGCTTCCAGAAAATGAAAAAGACACAACCCTGACAGGTCAGTCTCACCCTATTGCCTTGTGGGGGCAAATGAGTCGTACATTATACAATGAATGACTACTCATCCTTTGGCCATCATCTTTTTAAAACATATATTTCATTTAACTTGCCATCCTCCAAGAGTAGGTGCCCCAAATAGCCTTGTGAGCCTCAAATAATGACTCAGTATGACCTCCATTGCTCGCCACCATCCATAGGTGCGATGGAGTGACCACCATGTTTCCCTTTGGGGGGAAACGACTTCACATCATATAAAGGATGAGTGCTCGTCTCTTGGCAATTGGCTAACTTTATACTTTATTTGCAACAGTGTCTAAAGACACTTTTGTTTTGTTGGTTGGGCATCCATTGAAAGTAAGCATTTAAGTTATGATGCCTTAGTGTCTAAAGGCACTTTTGGTAAGACTACTTGTATTCAAGACCTATAGGAAGCCCATCTCTATGACAAGAATCACACAAACTAACTCTAAGACACAATTTAAACATGGAGACATATTCCAACATAGAGGTGAAGGTGGGGGGAAATCCTAGATGTCACTAGTCAAGTTACAAGTCTAGGTTAAACAATAAGAAGGAAAAGGAAACGGATGGATAGAGATAGTAAAAATGGTGCCAAGGCTAGCAAGTTCTGTTCTCTAAGGGAAATGACCAAATCCATACTACAAGTAGGGCATAACCAATGAGTATACAAGGGAATCTCTCGAAAATAGCAACTAGATCACTTATACTTTAGATTCCAGTAAGATCAATAAAGCATCGCCAACATATAACCACTATCAACTAAGTCTCACTACTAAAATGGACAACAAAGCAAAATACAAATTCATATGTACAAATCCATAGATCACCTGGGCCATATACCTGGATCTAATCTAAACAATCTGAAAAGCACTGAAACACTGTTGTTGCTGTACATCATGGGCACTGTCATACACTCTGCTTTGGGTTGAAGAATTTTAAAAACCCCAACCCGATTCAAGTTTCAGTTTTTCATTGTTTAATGCCCAGACCCCAAGGTTAGCATTAACATAAAAATTTAATAATTTCGTACTGAAAACATAAACACGAGATTTTTCTTTCTTTTTGAATTCTGGAAATTAAAGGCACCCTAAACTCTTACTCATAAATTTAATTTTCAGCCAAACACATGAAATTTTAACACAGATTTTTAGTCAAATGACCCAGGAAAAACTTCAAAGGGAAAACCTGTTCTTCAGAGAGATTTGATTTCTTCAGATACAAATTATTCAACAAACATTACAGCAGTACTTATCTCTTTTTTTCTCGAAAACCGTGTCACCAAAAACACATAGAAAAACATGTTGTACAGAACCCCAAAAATTCTGCCATGCGTGTGTTGTACGACTGCCTCGATTTTTGTGTTGTATGGCCTCAAAATCTATGTTGCACGACCACTGTACAGACCACAATAAATGTTGTACGGTTGCCTCGAAAAACGTGTTGTACGGTTGTTATCACCAACCTTGTAGTTGCCTATGTGAGGTGGATCCAGGATGGATGGTAGAGGGACAAGCAACTAAGGAGGTGGAACCAAGACTGCCTAGACTCCCAAATGGATGGTTGTCATGCCAATCGAGGCAGCCTTCAATTTATGTTATCTAAGCCCAAGACAACAAAAGGGGAGACCCGGATCTACTCCCGACAGGAGAGATCCAACCTAGACACTAGATCATATCAAATGGACTTGAGGTACGTAAGGTGTAAGGTAGTGGAAACCCTAGATCTATGGATGATGTCACGAGGTGAGCTAAGGCTTTGGATCAAGGTTTAGGAAGTATGAGGTTCGATCCAAGTTGGGACACAGCCTCACAGGTGACCTATAAGGTAAATACTAGATCTGGGGTTGAGGTACTAGCAATAGGTGAGGATATCCGTTGCCTTGGGAAACGTGACCAATGCAGGGAGGTCAAGGACAGGATTGGGGCTATCTAGTACCGATGGATAGACTCGATGAAAGATAAGACAGAGTTAAAGTACCCGAGTCAACTAGAAAAATCAGTTTACAGGAAAAGGAGGCCAAAGAGGGGGTAGCGCTAGGGTTGGAGATCAATGCCTATCAGATCTAGGGCAATGGAGTCACTATCTGCCCAGCGTTGGAAGAGATCCACCTGGGAGATACCCCGATCTACAGACCCAGAAAGGTGTTTGGCCGGAAAAGTCAGTCTACGGGGAAAACCAGCAGCAAGGTAGGCTAGCGCTAGGGCTTGAAAAGTTAATTTCTTAGATCTAGGGCAATTTGGAGACTTCCAGCTCAGCGTTGAAGTAGAAATGGCGAGAGGGGAGCCTGATCTACAAACCCAAGTTGAAATTTTGTCGGAAAATTCAGATCCTCGAAAAAGTCAAAAAAATTATGTGGAGCGCTAGGGTTTGGGAGAACTGTTTCTCAGTTCTAGGGCAAACCAAGCAAAATTAGCTCAGCGTTGAGAATTAATTGATGAGGGGAAGGCCCGATCTACAAAACAGAGCAGTGGTTTGTCCAGAGATCGAGCGGTTTATTTTTAGTATTTTTTGGTTTTTTATTATTTATGGAATTTTCAATAAAAATGAAGAAAAGCATGTGTCAATGGGTTGAGATCCGGAAGAAAGGAACTAACCTGCAGATCTTACCTGGAAATCCTTGTAGATGCCTTGAAGGTGATGATCCCTGCTATTCAAATCAATTTGAGAAGACCTGTGTGATTTCTAAGCCCAACGTTTTGCTCCAAGTGACCAATGTGCCCTCTCTCCTACACAAGCAAACGTCAACAGTATCAAATTTACTGTGTCATGAGAAAAAGACAAGATCTACAGAAAAGTAACAAGATGTAATCATAGATCCCAATGAAGCTAATGAAAACCCCCTAATACAAGACGAAGCCAATCCAAGCGAGTTGAGGATCCCCTGCAAAAACGCTCAAGATGAAGTCGCCCTCCTATATACAAGACAATGATCCCGAAAAAATATAGATCTCACACAAATTTCTCGAATGCTAGGAAGCAAAAGACTTTCCAATCACCATCTAAGAACACCAGATGCAAAGGAGATCCAAGAAATATCCACAAGAAAGTTTTTCTATTAATCAGATCCAAGAGCCAAAGATCCCTTACAAATGAGAAGCTCTCTCCTTTAAATAGGAACGAGATAACCAAGATTCTAACCAATTTCAAAACGAGTGACTAAGATTAAAATATATAAATGTTCTAATCAATGATTGAGATGAGCTCAACATACAATACATGGATCAATATAACCATAAAGTACCAAAGTGGACTATATCACCCAAAAAGAGGGTACCCCACTCAACAAGAAATAAATGAAGCACATGGTGGGTTCATGGAGTGTTAACTAAATCCCTTTGGGTGTCCCCATGGCACAATAAAACAATATAATATTTTAATTTTTTGACTTTGTGCCTCCTTGAGGAAATCGTGAGCCTCCCAAAAGCTCCAGAAAATAATATAAAAATGCCCAGAAAATAGGTGTGGGCCCAATTAGGTGCTGCAACTGATGGAGAAGGTGCGGAGGACATCACACTCATCATCATGACTCATCCCATGTCATTTCTTTGCCTCGGTAGCCCAAATCGATTTCTTCAGTAGCCATTTAATCATTTTTTAATCTGCCTTGGGAAATGTGAACCTACCAAAACAACCTCCTAGGGTGCCTGCATTGTCCAACAGAGCCCACCAGCCTCTTTGGGATGGGGATACTATGGTACAATCAAGTGGCTGCACCCTCTATGCCCCATACATCGTCCTAGGAAATCCAATAAAAACATCTCCCTGCTTAGACACATCATCCTGTGAAGCAAAATTGCATTAGAAGGGTAAAATGCGCCTGACCATCTCTACAAGTGCCCGGAACTGAAAATAAGCTATCTCACTAGACTCAGAGAGTCCAAATCCATCTAGGGTGTATACTCATACCCTTTCCAGGTCTCTTCCTGATCATCAACAATATCCAATAGACAATATAATTACCTGTAAATGACCAGATACCAATAATGTAACTCTGATTATCATCCATCTGCTGCAAGAGTTACAAGACTAATACATGATCTACAAATCATTTAAGTAACAATCATAACAAGTAGCAGTCACCTCACTGGCGGTACATCAACCAAATATAGATATAGGGTTTTATTTATTATTACTCAGACCCAACTTTCACGACTATACTCACTTCATAGTTGTAGTCAATTTGCTAGTGAAGGGTGAAGGCTAAAATTTACAGGGTTAGGGCAAAGGATGACTACCAATTCAACATTGTGACACTTCGGATATGGAAAGGGAATACTCACTATAACCATATGTCGGACAAACAACAACACAGGGAATGGCAGTGCCTCACAAATGGTTGAGTTGTTCAGAGAGTGCTTATTCAACTTAGGCATCAAGTTTGATCTAGGTTCACAAGTATCATCAATTTTATTTCCATGGCCCTTTTTGGCCTATATGACCCTTTGGGGCTTCACCAGCGCTTAAAAGCACAGCTAATTGCAGCTTTCATCAATGACATTCAAATTTATAAGGTCAGTAATATTCAGATATAACATATATTTAACCATTGCTTTTGGGACCTTTTCTTATACCCTTCGCGAAGTATTTTAGCATTTCATTGCTCTTTCCCTTTACTCACATATGTTAAGAAACACATTCTAGAGTTTACAATTTCCATGGGCGCATATATAAATATTTACAATACAAGCAAAACATGAGCTTTAAGTTTTAGCCAACATCTCAAGTGACCAAGGGGAGTTCTACACAGTGCCAAACATCGGGACAACCGACAAGAATGATTTAGGCATACAATCCAACTTACCAAAGGCAAGTTCTGTCACCAACTCAGAGCCGAGACACAACATAAATAAGGAGGTTTATCCAACAAAGGTTCTAGCAGGGAAAGGTCCTCCATGCCACAAGTCAAGTAGTAAGTTGGGTTAAAACAAAACTAGAAGGAAATAGATGGGTGGAGACAATGAACAATGAAGCCAACACCAGCAAGCCAAAGTATGGTGGGACTAACTACCTCTATTCTCCCTAGGGAGGGAAAAACCAATGAGTATAAATTAGGAATTTTCAAGTCTAAGTAGGGACACCAATACATAATACAAATACATCCAAGTCCATATATTTATGACCGCCAGATCATGACACTAAATGCTAGTACATGTCACAAAAGATGAGTATAAGAGCAATGATAACCATAACACAATATAATAAATGCCGAGTCACAACCATGCAAATAATCCATCTGAACCATCATTTGTCCAATGAGAAAACACTAATACCAATCTGGGCATCACTAACTGCTCTGCAAATGACTAAATGGCTGCATTAGTCCTCGAATCTGAGTGTCCTGAGACTCAGTCCTGACATGGGAGAGTATAATAGTCCACTAACAAAATAATGATCCGTCAAAACTGCTCATCTCAGCATCTCATATGTAGGAGATCTAGCTGAAAAATGTACTAAATCTGAAAAATAGAATATGGTAGCCCAGCTACTATATATGTGATAACAACTGGCTCCAGCTGGGACAAGTGCTCTTTTGAAAAGAGCGCTTGAGAACCTCAGAATCTCTGGTCCTCGTACTCTGCTTCTCGCATCCTCGATCAATCCTTCCAGCTCTGCAACCGTTACCAAAATGTCACCGACTACCTGTAGCATGTCCAGAGCTATACCAAATTCACAGACCGGTCGTCAGAACAACGCGTGGATAAAATAAAATACTGAAAGATAAAAATTCATGAAACTGAAAAGCAGAAAATAAATCTAATCTATAACCATAACTTTCAAGAAAAGTTTGATTTTCTATTGTGTAGGATAAAAGAAACAGAAATCAAAACTATACTAAAATCTCCAAAGGCAAGCTTCAGGCAAAGATGCAAGATTCTATACTGTTGTCGGGAAAGGCTTATTTAAGTCCTATCTACTCTACCCTACTAAGCAAGAAAGGACTGAAGGCTAAGTGAGGTCGGGAATGTATCCCCTCAAATCCCTCAGGTTGACAGGAAGTAAAATCTGTCACATACGAAACACTCAACAGAAAAAGGTCCAACCCAAATATCATTAGCTTGCCCTGATCGAAAATGTAGTAAGTGGTTTGGGATAAGGACTTGACTTCCAGTGGGAAATCTATTCCTATTTACTGATTCGGGAACCACTTCAATGTTACGTATAGACATGGGATGGATATCAACAAGACTTCTCGATTGTGGGGTGATAATCCTTGAGTTCCTCCTGGAAGGAACTGCATCAAATCTAGGTGGACCGCCATCAATGGGAATGGATACACTACCAACTAAAATCTCTCTAATCTCTCTTCTCGTCTGTTGGACAGGTGCATCAGGCCCTTCTTCATAAGGAGACATTATATGTTTAACAGTTCCCCCTATAGTCCAAAAGCTTCTATTTTCTTCCCAAGGGCAAGGTATGTGGGATACAACAATATTATGGCTAGGGCCTTCTCCTGTAGGAACGTGAAGATGCATACCTTCTAGCTCAGTTGGAACTACTCCAGACTGTGATGCAAAAGAACTAGGAATGTGAGACAGATCATGACTGTGAAGATTGGATGACTCAGGTGGCAAGAGAAAATTAGGGATGAGAGGATAGGTTGATAAGGTATTATTTGGTGTAGCTGAAGGAGAGTGAAATATAGCAAGATTGTTAAGATTAAAATCTCCTTCAGGTGCATCGTTTATTAAGGCATCCTCTTCCCAACTCAGAGAGTTATCATGGACTTGAATTAGGTTACCATCTTCCAAAGATAAATGAGATAATGGCCCAGCAACATGAGAAACACGGGTGCTACTAACTTCATCATCAGCATCTACTACACTAGCTAGCTCAGGATGGTTTGCCCATGGGTAAATAGGTTCAAGCCCTTGGCTTTCTCTTTCTCTACTATGGTCAATTAAAGCAAACCATTCATTTACTCTACGAGGGATTCTTCCCATATTCCTAGCAACATCAATTTCATCAACTTCAATTGTAGGATTTATTGCATTGTTTTGCTCGTGACCCTGAAGTTGGTTCTCATTTCTTCTTAATTCCTCTAATTCCTTCGAGCACTCACCTCTAAGCATTTCCAAGTTGATCATCCCGGCGAGTTCAGCTATTTGATTTTCTTCAGTAGATGAGTCAGAGTTTTCCATTGCCATAAACATGCTTTCAGGCTACCTATATTCCCATACTTCATTTTCATCTTCCACAATATTGGCCTTAGCATTATTCAACAATTCTTCCCCATATGTGTTTTTAATTCCTTCCTCAAAAGTCTCCAAATGTTTTTCATAACAGGGTTCCCTATTGATTCTAATCAGAGCGCCATCAGAGTTTGGGACACAAAGGTATGACAGATCCATAATGAGGTATCCACCTAAACCAGCTGCCCACTTTCTAGATAAAAGCATTCCATATGTTGGGGGCAAATCAATAACAACTACATCCATCATAGTGGAGATGTCTAAGCATGCAAACAGATCAGCTCTAAGGTTTTTTATCAAGCCATAGGATGGGACTCGCCTTAAGTCTATGCCACAAACATTTCCATAAGGCCTAATCACTTTTAATCCCACTTCCTTCATGACATGCAAAGGCATTACATTCATAGCAGCTCCAGAATCCAACATGCAATTATGTAGGAGCATATTCTGAATATGCAAGGTTAAGTAAAAGGGAGGGTGACCACCGTTCTTTCTTTCATCTTTGCTAGGTTGCATCCCACCAGGGCTCTGTATGTGACTGGATTCTAAAGCAACCTCAGGGGCTTTGTCTTGGCCAATGTCGTCAAAGAACTCCTCTACTTGGCTTCTTACAGAGGGTACATTCATCAACTCAGTGATAGCGATATTACACATTATCTTGATTAGCTCTTTCTCTATGTCAATGTTCAAATTCAAATCTCCTAAGGCAAGATCTTCTTCTTTCTTATTATCTTCATTAATTGCTCTGCGTTTGTTTAAGAAAGAAGGTTGGGGATCCACTCTTCGTTTATAGATTCTAACCTGTGGTTGTTCCTTTGTTTCAGGGATATCTAAGGCACAACATGAGGGATCAAGCTCATCAACAAGTTTTTCTTTATGCTCCCATGGCTCTTCTTCTTGCTCCCATGTTTCTTCTTTTAGGAGAATTCTTCCAAAACCATCATCAGAAGATAAATCATTAATGAAGTTGATGTTGTTTGGTTGGTCATCAGGATAACTAGTGTTCGGAGGTTCTTCCCCGTTTTCATCACACCAATTGACATTCTTCTTTTCAGGATTCTCTGGATACTCGGGTCTTCTTCTGTTGGGATCTCTCTTAGGGCCTCTATTGTTGTTCCAGTAGGGTTTAGGGCCGTAAGGATTTCTATGTCTCTCAGAATCATGGAAACTAGCAACACTCTTCGTCAGGAGAGTTAATTGATTCATCATCTCTTGCATGGTTTCTAACGTGTCCTTTGACTCTTTTGGCTCATTTACAGGTTCCTTAGGGTTTTGGAGCTTAGGCTCAGATCTGGAAGTGGATGGGGAATAATGATTGAAGAAGTTTTGCTTTCCCATAGATGCTGCATGTTGCTCAGCCATCTTTGCGTTGAATTGGGCAGTCTTTAAGTCATTTGGATTCTTATCTTTTAAGTTGAAACCCAACCATCCATCAAAAGCATTTACGTAATGAATAACAATTGCTTGGTCTTTAGGTTTGATTTCATATGGGATATGCCCTATAGTCTTGTCAAATCTCAAGTTAAACTCATGGACTGTTTCATTCTCCCTCTTCTTTATGTCAAACAATGGATGCAAGAGGAATTTCCAATCCAACTTGTGAGACCAATCACTGTTAAGCTTTGTGACAAAATTGTCATACCCATTGATGGATGAAGCAGGTAATCTATCAAACCACTTTCGCACATCTCCTTCAAGAGAATGCAGGAGGCCTCTCATGAATACATCTTCATCAACAGCTCCATATGCTTCCATATGATCCCAGACTTTGTGAATGTGGTCTTCGATGGAGGTAGCTGACACACCATCAAACTTGGGAACCTTTTCGAAGTATTTATCAAGAATGTCATGGGGGGCTCCCTGGATCAAGGAAAAATCTAGAGGAGATGCCTTATCCTTCCTTCCAAAAATCCTAGGGTTTTGCGAAGGAGGAACATTCTGGTTCCCACTAGTGTTTGTTCCAGCCATTGGGCTAGATGAGGTTGAAGGAGATCCCAAACGATGACTTGAGAAAACATTGGGGTTGGATACCTGTCTGTTTTTCCTTGCGTAAGTTATAGGGATTCCTTCCGGGTTTATAGGGCGTTCTAGGAACTTAAGATTAATACGTTGAGTACGGTCCTTAGTGGAGTCGTAGGGTGGAGTCGCCAGGTGAACCACACAAGTAATTCACCAATAAGAGATATGTCATAGGGAAAGGTGAGGTATGTTGAACCAAGGTAGGCCTCTACCTCCCCGGCAACGGCGCCAAAATGTTATCACCAACCTTGTATTTGCCTATGTGAGGTGGATCCAGGATGGATGGTAGAGGGACAATGAACAATGAAGCCAACACCAGCAAGCCAAAGTATGGTGGGAATGACTACCTCTATTCTCCCTAGGGAGGGTAAAACCAATGAGTATAAATCAGGAATTTCCAAGTCTAAGTAGGGACACCAATACATAATACAAATACATCCAAGTCCATATATTTATGACCGCCAGATCATGACACTAAATGCTAGTACATGTCACAAAAGATGAGTATAAGAGCAATGATAACCATAACACAATATAATAAATGTTGAGTCACAACCATGCAAATAATCCATCTGAACCATCATCTATCCAATGAGAAAACACTAATACCAATCTGGGCATCACTAACTGCTCTGCAAATGACTAAATGGCTACATCAGTCCTCGAATCTGAGTGTCCTGAGACTCAGTCCTGACATGGGAGAGTATAATAATCCACTAACAAAATAATGATCCGTCAAAACTGCTCATCTCAACATCTCATATGTAGGAGATATGGCTAAAAAATGTACTGAATCTGAAAAATAGAATATGGTAGTCCGGCTACTATATATGTGATAACAACAATTCAGTCTCGAAAACTGTGCCTCTCTCACCTCGATTTTTGTGTTGTACAGACTGTACAGCCTACAATAAATGTTGTACGGTCATTGCATTAAATGTTGTACAGATTCTTCGAATTTGTGCCCTTTCTCTACTAGTACTCTTATCTCGAAATTCATGCCCTTTCTCCTCTTCCCTGGTTCTGGAAAATATTTGCAAGGGTTTCTCTAATTTTCTCTTGCTCTCTCTCTCTCTCAAAATCACTCTTGAAAGTGAACAAAAGACTGAATTTTCCTTTCCCTCTCCCTTTTTGTTTGAGTAACTTTCTCCTTGAAATCAAAGGCTAGAATTAAAAACTAACTTCATGAGATCAATGGCTCATCTCATTATCTCATTAAAATATCACTTTTTAAATAATAATGAGACTTTTAATACTCACCCTCTTTAATGCTCATAAAGTCACTTTAAAATTATAAACTCAAACATTTAATTAAAATGTCACTTTATCATAAAGTCATTCACACATTTTAATATGGCCAGGGACCACATTTAAGTGTTCATGTCCACCCCAAGGCATGAGTGAACAAACACTTCCCTAGGTAAAAAATCAACATAGGTCATGAAAATGGCTAACTCAGTCACCAAATCTGGGGTCATGAGGCTCAGTCATGGCATAGAACCAGTCAATCTGAATGCTCTGGATCTACTGAAGGAGACAGATCATCAACTGGTAGTTCATCATCTGTTGATCTCATAGTAAAGGATTGGCTCAAGGAATTGTTCAGGACTGCTCAGGAACAATGGTAACCCAGCTACTATATATGTGACAATAGTACTCTAGCATGCATCAAGAACAATTAGAAACCCAAAATATTTGCTTCATATTAAAAGAAAGAACAACCCAAAGATTCTCATAAGCCTTCCATTAGATATTCAAATCTCCAGGAGGAGAGAAATCCTCAGAAATCAACCATGACTACAAATGGAAATCTCAATCACTTATTTTTCTCCACATAAAAAACAATGAATTGTTTACCTACATCCTGTTGCCGCCTAATTCGCACCTCGGGTAACGTGGCATAAATCTTCAAGCCATTGGGTGCGACCTTGGGGGCAAGCTCGAGCCAAATGCAGTCATTTGATACTCAGCTCCTCCATCTAGGCCAACTCCTAGCAAAACCAAGGCGGGTGGACCCTAATGAAAAGTAAAATCTAGGGTTTTTACTCTACGAGAGAAATAATTAATTCTAGGAGTTAATATGAAATGGATAAAATAAAACAACGAACTATTGCAAGAAAGAGATCACATCAACACCATATGACGATGTAAGCACCATTCACGACATTTCGTAATAATTGATTTAAGCATTGAAAGTAAAACAGACCAGTGCCGATGAATATGGAGTGCTTGTAAAAGTGGAGTGCTGCTGTGTCGTGTTAGTATTGCAGTTGTCTCGTTGGCCAGTTTTAAAATTATTAATGAGTAATTAAGGGCGTGGGTTGATTGTGGGTTTGGCCCAGCAAGTTAAGTCCCTTCGAACTGAGTGCTAAAGCGGTAATACCAAGTGTCCAACGGGGCGAGGATGAACATGCTTGGAGTAGCCCCCTGACTCTGTAGTAGTTACCCTTTGCAACCTCCCGAGTTCTCAAGAAAATCACTTGTGTGGATTTTCCTATTAAATCTAGTAACTCGTATCCCTTTCTGATACAACCATTTGATCAGACAAGCTACATCGGTGTAGAGCATACGGGGAAGGAGTCTTGGCTTATTTTATTAGAGACGTAACAATGAGTTGTTTAGATGACGACCAAAGAGTCTCTTTCACCTTTCGGGTACTCAAGAAAGCAATGGTCGGATTGATTTAAAACAAATTAAGAACAAATAAATAAAAGAAATATTTTCTAATTAATCCTACGACGAATCTCTTTCACACTTTCGGGGTACTCGGGAGAGCGTGGGTAAGTATTTCTTTTACTTCCTTGATCAAATAAACAACTAAATCGGAAATAAAGATAAAACTAAGTAAAACTGGAAAATCATATAAAAGGGACACCGACACAAACTCCCCAGGGGGGATGGGGAGCGGGCTCTAACGAGCCTACTCAAACTTGTTTTTATTAATCGGTTACAATGCTTCAACAGAAATGCTCTTTGGTCCTTGTTATCTGAGATCCAAAGGCTTACAAAATACAAGGAAAATAAGCCCAGCTAAGGGGAAATCCTCCTGGGAACTCCGGATGTCCAAAAAAGGTATTTTCGAGCAGAGTTTCCTTCTCTTTTTTGTTGGGCCTGCTAAAAACCAGCAAGCTAATGTCAGCGAAAGATGCCCAAAAACAATTTGGAAGTGTCTTTGGACAACATGCAAAAATTACAAAATTTTCTAAGTAACAACTGACTATATAAAAAAAAATGAAACAACTAAGTAAGGCAAGCTAGAAAGCTTGCCTTCTTAGGATTTTGCTTGCCTCTTGAAAAGAATGGCAAGCAAATCTCATTCTAGCTTTCCTTATTAGGATCTTTGCTTGCCTCTTGAAAAGAATGGCAAGCAAATCTCATTCTAGCTTTCCTTCTTAGGATCTTTGCTTGCCTCTTGAAAAGAATGGCAAGCAAATCTCAAGCACTAAAATGCTAGATAAAACTTTAAAATGCACAAAACTCCTTCAACAAGCTTTTTTAATTTTCAAAATTTTAAACTTGCGGAAAAAAGAGAAAAGTAACTAGATCTAAAATTTTAAATGTACCTTTGAAGCAGACTAGAAATAGAAATTTAGACATTAGATCTACCTTTAATATAACCTTAGATGCTAGATCTAATATGGAAACGTTTGAAACTGAAAGAGACTTTTAAGAAAGTTGTTGATCAAAAGTTAAAGAACCCAGAGTAGAGCAAGAAATAAAGGAGAGAAAACACCTCCTTGGTGAGATCAGAGGAACAAATCTTATTTTCCAATCTACTGAAGGAAAGGTAGAGCACATTCGCTCATCAATACTCCATCTTTAGCTTCCTACAAAAATTCTCAACACTAACAATGGAGATTAAAAAATACCTATGTAAACCAAAAAAAGACTACAACAACAATGTAGATCCAAACATGAAATCATACATATATCAAATAGTCTTCTTCGACTTGCAATAAAAGAGTAACCTATCAAGAATTACCTTTTATCTTTACAAAAATACCATTTCCTTATGAAAGCAGGTTAATCCCAAACATATGCAAGCATGAAAACAAATACAGGTTACCTCACTAATGTAGAGTAAACTCCATCCAAACATCCATAGATCCCACACAGAAATTGCCTCCAAAGCCTTTTATTCACAATACTCAAGAAAACTATTACAGAAATAGGAAAAGAGAGACCTAGGGGGGCCTCATCAATACCGAAGATCAACCCAGAGTGTGACTGAGTTGAGCTGAGCTAAACTAAACCAATTAGAAGAGTCGGTGGGGTGATTATTAGTTTAATTGAAGAGATGGTATGGAGAAGGTGCCACCTCAGATGAGGTAGGCAACCTCACTCCAACTCCTAAAAGCCAACTCACCAAATACCAAATCGCATGCTCTTCACCCCACACGATTGTACGAAATCAAGGTGACGTGAGCTCCACCAACAAATAGAATATTCGCTTGGATTTTAGATTTGATGTATGGAAAACCATTAAATTAAACTAACACAAAGTTTGTAGTGAGGTGGATGGAAGGAGGTCCCCACCTTTTAGCTAGCGCAAACCAAGAAAGCGTGAGTCCTCTTAATTTGACGTCACCTCCTCTCCCATGCGAGTGATTCACCCACATCATCCCTCCTTTTCATTAGCATGAGGTATGACCAAACCTTAAACCAAAGTTTAATTGTGTTATGAATATGAGGAGGGATCCACCGTAATACATCTCCAAGCTAGCGTGAGTTTAAGTGAGTTGACGTCACCCTCACTTCATAAACATTAAAATAAAACTCAAGTTTATATCCCTTAAGTGGATGAATAGATCGTTTTCTTCATGGGACCCCTTTTCCATGTCATATTAACATAAAATAAATTGAATTTTGACTTATTCAAATTTGTCCTTTAATGCCAAATTGATGCACTTTTGGCAAGTAAATGCCACTTTGATGCTCTGTTAGCCAGATAATGCCTTTCAGGACTGCTCTAGCTGCCCGACTAATGTAGAAAGTGGTCCCCAGGGTAAAGTGGACACTCAAGTGTGAAAACAAGTGTCCCCATGTCAAAAATGGACTCTGTATCTTACTTTTATTACATTCTGAAGTTTTTTAATTAAACCATTAAAAAATGGCTTAAAAACAGAGAAAATTTATTTTTCTCGAAATCCAACGAAACTCTAGGGGGACCTAGTACATGTCCATACGACTTAAAAACAATGCCTAGCATGTTGACAAACACTGACACGAAGGCTCTAATAACCTCCTAAGGTCGAAACACCAAGACGACTACCCCAGCTTTGGAGGTGTGAGTGAAAAACTCAAAAATTATTAGTCATTTGTTCAACAACCAATAATAACCAAGGGAAAAAACACTTTGGGCTAGTCGGCTTGATGCTTAAGTCCAGGAAGGCAAGCCTTTTATAAAAAATTAAATGCTAGGATATTTTTTACAATTTTCCCCAAGGGGGTATGAACATGTGTCACAAAAAAAATCCAAACAGACTCCCAAAAAAAGCTTGGCGGACTTCTGAACCCTGAAGAATGAACAAGTATACTTGTTCCACTTCACCGGCTAGCTTGAAAAATCCACCAAGTGCAACTTAGGTGGTAACACATCCACTAATCTCTCTAAGAAATACAATAAAATATCCAAGAAAATCAATACAATAGTGAAACTAAAAATCCATAACCACCTCAAGTGACAAGGTCAAACAAAGATAGAATAGTGAGGGGGTTATGTATGAGCATGTGTGCAAATAACTCCTTCAATAGGTGAAGACCCTCCTTTAGTTGGTTGACCAAGTAACAACCTCCTAAAACAACATGCATTGACACTAAATCTGTAACATCCCATCAAGGTGAATTAAACGTGTGCAAGAGAGCTTCTAGAGGTGGAGCGCCTCACTTCAATAGTCAACATGACCCTTTCTAGCATTCATTCACATGTTCCATCATATGAGCTAAGATGTGGGGCAGTGAAAGCTTCATATAAAGGCGGCACCATCTCAACTCGTGGGTCAATGAAGGATGAGGACCCTCATCTTCAAAAAAATGTCTATAAAATAATCGAAGGTGTTGGCCTGTGTTAAATAATGTTCCCTGCTGTCATGCCACAGAATCCATGAGACGACCCTACCTCGCAACTTAAGGTATGCTCGACTCCAAACTTGTGACTTCATAAAATGTCTTAAAGTGTGATAAAAGGGGTCAGCCCCATGATCACATCGCATTAGAAGAAATTTAGAAGACAGCTTCTCATTGTGCATATCCTTCCAATATAATAGTCTTGTAATATGCCAAGGAGGACAGTTCTATGTGATGAGTGGCTCCATTAAGATGTAAAGTGGTTTGAAACCAAGGAATGCATCAATCATACCACAACCCATCAAAAATGTGCCATAGTCAATGGTCCAAAGGTGATGGATTGGGTAAGTTCGAAGACCAATGGCTCCAAAATTTATTGGCAATGCCCATCACATGGCACAACTCCTTTCCATGCTACTCTTTGTGAGGACAATGGCTTCATAACCGTGGCCATGGAATAAGTCAAAGGTGGGACGGACAATTCATATAATTAAACAATGCTTCAACTCAACATATACTCATGTGGGCCCAAAGTCATGTGATCAATCCAATGAGAAAAGATAACAATTTCTTCAATTAGCATATCTCCATGTCTGACGTCAAGTAAATGGGTTCCTCCCTTGATAAGTGAAAACATAAAGTGAGAAAGCCCCATCAAATATAATGCCTCGTCATGTGTGCCCACCATGGTACACTTAACAAAGTGTGGTTTGTGATATAGGGATTAAGTAAATGGGTTCCTCTCTTAATAAGTGGAAACATGAAGTGAGAAGGCCCCATAGAATATAATGCTAAGTTGCATGGGTACCTGTACCCAGGGGTCAGGGATGCATACCTGTACTGCGTAACTGTACCATCATACCCGGTACATGAACAGGTACTCGGTACCTTGCCCAAGTACCCAATACTTTCCAATGTCCAGTCAAGTATCGATACTCCAAAAAAGGCAAAGTAACTCGGCTTTGGGTACTTCAAGGGTACTTCTAGCCTAGAAATCTCACCCTGCGGACTTCAGAATCCAAATTCTTTTAAAGTTTGGAAGTGAAGAGAGGGCAGGGTATGGTGGAGCCCTCTCCCAAAGATGTCCAAGTTTGCAACCATTTGCTCCAATGAATTCCACAACACGAATAAACGAATTATCTCAGTCTACTGTTACACAATTTCTAAACAACAATAAACATACTTACGCAGCTACATTGTTATAAATAATAAACCTGTAATTTCAGGCTAGTGCAACAAGCTCCTCACACGAGCCAAGTTATTCTTATTACAAATAACTTTCAGTCTTTGAGGCATATCAAGGCATATGTATCATGATTGATGTCTCATAGTTCTTACATTATATATTCAAATTAGATGTATGTAGTGATGTTGCAAATGCTATTGACCTAGCATAATGGCTTGAGGAAGCCAAATCAACTAGGATGTTTAGTATTTTCCTATTTTACTATTTTGTATTTCATGTTCAAAAATGTGGCAAATGCCATTTCTCAAATTTTGTGTTAGAAATTTAACTTAAGAGCAATTATGTTAGNTGGCAGATCTTCGAGAATATCTCCCTTGTAGTAGTGGACAAATGATGAAACCACTTCTTGAAGATCACATATAGCAGAAGCTCTCATTTCTTTACTGCCCTTCTGCAAACAATTCTCCATTTCACCACAGAAGATTTTGTTATCTAGACCCATGTTATGTCTCCTATTTGTCATTTTTGGATAATTTTCACTTGATATGATNCTGAAAGAAACACGTTCAACAATAGACAAAGGATTTATCCTAGGAAAAACCCAACAAAACTTCTTCAATATAGATTCATCAACAAAGTACAATGTCCATACAACGAAG
>LPNX010685483.1:220218-247743 GCA_001517045.1 Pseudotsuga menziesii
ACAGCCACGCAGGACTACTTCCTGCTAAACCGGGAGATCATACCGAATCCCAAACTGAAGCAGCATCTCGAAATGCTCTTTCTATCAATGGTGTTGCCTGCCCAATCTGAATCAACATAATCGTGCAAGTTAACCCTCTGATTTGCTTCATACTTGAGCCCGTAGTCAACTATACCCTTCAAGTACCTCAATACATGATTTGCAGCAATCACGTGAAAATGTCTCAGATCCATCAGGAACTAGCTTAGGGTGTTCACAGCAAAGCATATGGCTGGAGTTGTGTTCATCAAGTACATCAACGAACCAATCATCTGACGATACATCGTGGCATCAACCGTCTCTGATGAAGCATCACACAGTAGCTTCAAGTTCGATGCTATAGGTGTGGCCATTGCCTTGCAGTCTAGCATTCTGAATCTCTTCAGGATCTCCACAGCATACTTTCCTTTACCAAGGAAAATCCCATCCATACTCTGCCATGCCTCCATGCCTAAGAACTAGTGCATCATCCCTAGGTCTTTCATCTCAAACTCAACGACAAGTCTCCTCTTTGCATCTGCAATGTGTTCATTCTCACCTGTTAAGAAACAAGTCATTGACAGATAGCAAGAGTACTGTTATCACAGATCTTATAGTTGACCCGATAAAGTAATCATGTACAGGATGGCAAAGGGGACAGGAAACCAAAGCCATGACCTACAAAAACCCTAACCCCCAAAAGATGGATGGTTGTCACGTCGATTAGGGATTCCTTCGCTTTATGCCACTGAATGCCCAAGTGGCAATGGGGGAGACCCGATCTTATCCTAAAAGGACATATCCACAGCTAATCACCAGATCAAACCAACAAATGTGAATACGTAAGGTAAGAGCTGGAAACCCTAGATTTAAGGGATAAGCCACAGATTAAAGAAAATTCGAGTATGGATGCTTAAGGGATAAGCCACAGTTTAAAGAAAATTCGAGTATGGATGCTTAAGTATTGTAGAAATGTTACTCAAATGAAATGGATTAGTGACTTAAAGAGTTTAAAGCAGATCTAGGGTTGGTGCGTTTGTTCAAATGATCAAACTCGGGACCCTGGGAGATTTAATCAAGAATATGGAAAGTTCCCAAAACGAGGTTGATATAATGAAATTAGGCCTTCAACGCATCTACTTGGATGTAAGATTCGACAATATAGCAAAATCCAAGCAAAAAACAGAAAGACAAGCAAGAGGAACTGGTAGCCAGATAGTGAGGGGCACCTTTTCTCCTAGAGATCACTGCCTGAAAGTGGGCAAATGGAGTCTGTGGCTGACGCCTAGAAGGGAGAGGATATTTCGAAGGATGGCCGACAAAACCCAGATTGCTGAATTTGCAAATTCCCAGTGCAAATCGATCTGGTAATTTTTCCTAAGTCTAAACAAGGGTTTTTCAATAAAAGTAGCGAAGGGAAATGCATACAGAAATTAAAAGGAGAGAAATTAAAAGAAGGAGAATTTACCTGTGAGACGTACCTAGATCTTGTTGATGACCTCAAAAGTGATAAAGAATGTTGCTTTCTTGATCAAATGAGCATTTCCGAAGAGGATGTTGATGTTGTTGAGCTTCAACCAATCACCCTAGCACCCCTTTCAACTTGTCAAGCCAGAGAAAATCAAATGGTAAGACAGATGAACGAAATCTACAGAATAAGGAAAGAACGAGAAGTAAAAATTCATAGAGAAAGAGATACTCCCTAAACTGAACACCCAAGAGTCGGGGCAATGGTGAGTTTCCCCACAGATGCGCCCTCTTCCCTAACGCGCCTCCTTTCCTGCAAATAAAATGGGTAAAGCAAAAGTATGCAAGGTCTATCCCAAAGCTAAATCAGCACAGAAGAGCAGCAATGTCAAATCATTAACTCATTTACAAAAACTCAGAAGTGTAATCCCAGACAAATCTCTTTATTCAATATTTTGGTGCCAAAGCTCCTCCCTTACAATCGGGGGGGTCGCTACTCTTAAATAACTGGAGAGTGTGCCCACATTCTAACTAACTACTATAGAACGGTCAAGATTAAGACATCTTCAACGGTGGAGATCAACAATACAAAGATCAGTACATGGATCAAGTGACTGAGTCAACATGGGGGGCGCACTTTGCTCAAGGATACCTATCCTAGGTGAAAGTCGCGATATAACATAAGATGTGACATGATAATACATAGGAGGTGGTCACTAGGGGCTTAATTCACCCTAGGCCCCTTTACAACTTCAATTCATATGATATAACAATAAAATACATCATTAGCCAAGTTGAGGGGGCGCCCCTTGGGGAGCTTCCCTCACTAACTTAGCCATAATAAAATAATCCGGACATCTGCTGACTGAAAACTGTTGAAGGACTGTCTGAGATGCTAAGACAGATCAACTGCCAAAATTCCAAGCCATTTCCTTGACCCAATTGGCCAAATCGATTTTTTCAGTGAAATTCCTCGTTCATTTTTGCTAGTACAATCTCTAGAAACTGATAAAATCACCATAACTTTGTCCAGGAAGAGAATTGGGCAAATTGACTACTCTGAATGATCTGGAGACATAAAAAAATAGTATAAGTGACTACTCATACCCCCTGGAACACCACACTACTCTAGGAGAACCAAAAACACTGCCATATGTAATAAAATTTGATCATTTGGTCAATAATAAAGTGATAATAATCACTCATCAAGAGAACCAAGACCAAACTCTCAAAACTGAAACCGCAGTGTTGGTCCTGGGCATGTCGAGAACAAATATAGACCATGTTTTTTGAGTCACTACCTTGGGAACCGTGCTGGACTTGGTCAACTGGGTTAACCAGGTCAAAGTACCCAAACTGAAGGTGAGATACTGCATCAATATGATCCTGTAAACATCCAAGGTAAGAAATGCTCCAATGGTGTAATCAAAACCAAGCTTAAATCAATGTTACTCATAATCATGGTGACAATAATAATAATAGTAAAAGTTATACATGTGCTTTTGAAGAATCTTGGAAATTTCTGGAAGTCTGGTTGTTCATGCCATACTTACAAAGTGTAAACAATGTGCTAATGTTGGGTGAGGATGGTGAACAAGGCCAAGGCCAAGGGGAAATGACTTGCAGCTGACTTTGATCATATGATCTTTCAAAATGTTGACAATTATACATGACCACAGTGACATACACATGACAGATGAACAATAGGGGATGGTGGTGTCTCACAAGTGGATAAGCTAAACTGAAAAGAGCCCATTCAACTCTAACAACATGTGTACAACTCACATCCAAGCTAAAAACAAGCTCCATTAGGATCTTTACTAGGACCCTTGTGTTGAGTACACAAGAACTGTAATGCGGAGATCCTAGGGGACACTGTGAACTAGTTGTCCCTTGCCCCATCTCACATCAAAACCCACAGGCTCCATGAGGAATTAATCATTACATTTCTAATAGTGGCCAGCAATCTTTAGATTTAGCATTTGTTTATCCACTGCCCTTTCTTTAGGCCTTTCACAATTTTATTTTATAGCCCTTTTTGGGTTGTGTCTAAAGACACATTTTGCATTTGTTTGAGGGCTTTGCATTTCAACAGATAGGATTTGTAGCACATAACGCAGGTAATGATGGTAAACACATTGCTTCAAGTTTTAGTTGACACTCTTTGGAATAACTCAGAGCCGAGACACTAAAAACATGGGATCCATCATGCATAGGGGTGAAAGTGGGGAGAGTGATCTTCAATCTCATAAGTCTTGGTCAAACTAAAGTCATGGGTTAAAAATGAATCACGGATGGACTGGATGGACGAGGACAAATGAAACATGGAACCAACTTAGCACTAAGGTTTACTATTTGTACAAGCATGGCATGAGCAACTGTCTTCACATCAAGTCCCTTGATTAGTTATAACACAAGTTATAGCATTAATACATATAAGCATAGGTCACCATAATCATCCTCACATGACAAGCATAGATGTTTGACATACATCATAGAGCAAAATCAAACTAAAGAAGCATATACCTGATCTCACCCCATATACATGTCTCCAAATAAGGCCCCTCTGTAACTACGTGTACCGTATCCGACCTGCTACTCTGCTAAAATGAACTAGGTCATCACTGAAATCATCTCAATGGACCAATGAATCTCAGTCCCGGCAAGGAAAATCCGTTGAGCAAGGCTCTAGAATGGCTGAAGCTGTAAAGATCCATGCTAATACCCCATGTGAAAAATAGCTCGGAAAAGAATAAGTGATACATCTGCATGCTGCATCATGGAAGCCCAGTTGCAAATGCATATGTGATAACAAGTATCACAGGTCTTCCGCCTTCAACCTTGAAGTAAAGGTTGGAATCTACTTTACTCTTAGTAAAGCCTTAAGCTTATCAAGAAGCTCTCCATCCTGTCGTACCATGTCAAGATTCTCGAACTTTGAGATCTTTTGTAGTCACTCCCTCTGAAGCAGAGCACCGTCCTCCCTCTGCATTTTGTACTCTATGTATCGGAACATTTTGTACTGGAGTGACAGGTAGCCTGCTCTGCTACTCATCTTCTATGTATCCATCTATGTCATCTCTCAAGGTCACTGGATACCAATATCCCATATCTTGAACTTCGTTGAAAGTTCCTCTTGCACCCATCTATGAGCTTGTCGTCCTCTGTAGGCTTCCATCTTCAACCTTGTAGCAAAGGTTGAGATATCCATCACTTTACGTGATCTTCAAGCAACTGTATGTGTTGTCCCATGGGTGCCTTCTGAGCTCGTACAAAGCCTTTCTTTAACTTCCACACATGAGTTTGTCTATCATGTATCTCAAATCCCAGTGGTTGTTCCACGTACACTTCCTCTTCAACTACACCACTCAAAAATGTTGTCTTGACATCCATCAAGTGTACCTTCCATTTCATTACTGCAACCAATGCAAGTATAGACCTTGTGGAAGTGTATCTCGCTATAGGTGCAAATGTCTCCTCATAAGTCTATGCCTTCTTTCTAAGAGAAGCCATGCACCACAAATCTTGCATTGTGTTTTTCAATGCTACCGTCTGTAGCATGCTTGATCTTGTAGATCCACATGGAAGACACTATGGACTTCCCTTCAGGTCTCGAAACCACATCCCGGTCATCATAATCGACAGGTACTCTTTAATCATAGTCTCCTTCCATTTCTTCTCAACTGCTTCTTCATAGTTGGAAGGATCTATTTCAATGATGTCACACAACAATGTTACATAACCGGAGTGTGTCTGAGGCATCTTACTTTCTGTGGAAATCTCGTCATACTTTTCTTCTTCTTGGAAGGTCTCTTGTGCCCAAGATGGTCTTCTCTTAAGGTGGATCTACCGTTCTCTGTGGCTTGGTCATATCATGATTCTTCTGAAGCCCTTTCTTCTGTCATGGTGTCTTTGTCCCTTGAAACTTGAGGTTCCTCTTCATGTACATTTGTTGGAGTGAATCTTCTAGCTGAATCGTCGTCACTTTTTATTCGGAACAAGTCTCATCCTTCTTTTTTTGTAGGTGATTGTATGCAATCTTTCCTGCAAGTCAAATTTAGTTGCATGATTAGAAACATTTCATAATTTCCAAAAAAAAATTAATAACAACAAATTTTTATGTATATGTCACAGTCGTGCAACTATCTTAGCCCATGTCCATATCCCGTATACATACGGTAACTTTCTAGATGCCTTCCATCTCTACCAAAACATTATTAAGGGTGCGCAAAGAGGTTTCATTCTAGATAAGTAGCAATGGAATGTTGTAAAGCACCATAGGCTATTTACCCATCGCATACAAGCCAGTAGTATATCGTTCATAAATGTAGACACTCAATCATGCATAATACATCAAATGAATATAAATATGTACACAACTTTGAAAACCATGTTGTACGAACTGCCTGTAATCTGCCTCAATTTCAGTGCCTATGTATGGACTCCTTGGAAAATGTGCCCAATCTTTGTTTTTCTCTCCTTGGAAAGTGTGCCAGAAATTTAATGCTCTGTCACTGGTTTGAAATCTCTTCAAACCCTTGTCTTCTTCTTGCTCTCTCCTCTCCAAAAATCTTTTTTGTGAAAGTAAACAATGATCTCCCTTTGCCTTTCCCAAGCCCTTTTTGTTTGAGTAACTTCGTCCTTGAGATCAATGGATTAAATTAAAATTTAAAAGCCAACTACATGAGAGCTAGGGCCCATCTCATTTCCTCATTAAAAATCACTTTTTAATTAATAATGAGAATTTAATACTCACCCTCGTTAATGCTCATAAAGTCACTTTTAAAATATAAACTCAAACATTCATTAAAAGGTCACTTTATCATAAAGTCATTCTCACCTAATTTGGCTAGGGACCACATTTAAAGTTTCTTGTCCACCCCAAGGCATGAGTGAACAAACACTTCCTAGGTAAAAAAAAATCAACACCTTGCAACAACATAAGACAGGTCTGGTCTCGAATGTGTCAAGTACAATAAGCTACCAATCAGCTATCTGTCTAGGGTGTTCTCAACCAGGGGAGTGGATTGTGGAACCACCTTCTTCCAATCTGATGCTAGATAGGAAAGGAAAAGTTGTTGCTTTGCAATCAGTCATATGGAATCTTTTGAGCAAGTCAGCTACATATCTGGACTATGAAATCATGATCGCTAAAGATTTTTGACTTACTTCAAGGCCAATAAACTATCTCAATAGCCCTAAATCTGTCATGGAGAAATATTTTCTCAAAGCTGACTTGGTGTTCCTCAATCCAGTAGATGAACCACCGATGATGAGAAAGTCATCCACAAACAATACAATCAACAGTAAGCAACCTCCCTTCTGCTGCATGTAGACATTGTAGTCAGACTTGCACCTTTCAAACCTCTATGACAATAAGAAGGCATCCATTTTGGCATACCATGCCCTTGGGGCTTGCTTGAGCCCATACAGTGATTTCCTTAGTCTGCATACCATGGAAGGATCAGCACTGTACCCCTAAGGATGTTTCATGTAGATCCCTTCTTCCAAGTCACCATGTAGAAAGGCACTCTTCACATCCATGTGATGTACCTCCCTGTTTAGAAGCCGCAATGGCCAAAACCAACCTTATGGAATCCATTCTTGCAATAGGGGTGAATGTCTCATTGTAGTCCAAGCCATGAACTTGGGAGTTACCCCTTTGCAACTAACCGAGCCTTGTACTTGGTTGTAGATCCATCAGATGCTAGTTTTGTTTTGTAGATCCATTTGCAATGGACAAGATTTCACCCTAGACGTAGGGAGACAAGATCCCATGTCTCATTGTTTTGCAGTGACTCATATTCCTCATCCATGGTTATCTACCATCTTGGATCATGGAAAGCCTCTTTGTAGGACTGTGGATCAGACCCCACCATCACGTAGCAGCTCTCTGAGAGAAGTGGATCTGTATGACATAGTGCAAGGTTCTCATCTTGAAATTGAGATCTAGTTTTCCTTCAGTCAAATGGATCCCTAGCAATGTTCCCAACAACTTCAATGAGTTTTCGAGCCCATTTAGGCCTAGGATTGGGAGCAGGTGTTGGATCTGGATTTGGATTTGCTTGATCTTCATTCTCAACATCAAGATCTTATTCAGCTTGGTCCTCATCTTCGGAATCTGAATCTGAATCATCAAAAGAAACATCATCATGTGCAAATGGTGTAGGTAGAGTAGAATTACCTTCCTCTTCAACTGGTTGCAGATATTGCAATGGATCTTCATTGAATTGGACACTCCTCTCTATGAAGCATCTTCTAGTTGCAATCTCCATCACCTTGTAAGATTTTGCATCTTCTGCATATCCCAGCAGAATGCATTCGCTACTTTGAGGTTTAAGGGATTTTCTTTTGTCAGATGGGATTCTAGCCCATGCCTTGGAACCAAAAACCCTCAGATGTGAGACATTAGGCTTATGTCCCATCAGTGCTTCAAATGGAGTGAACCCAGCCACTGACTTGTGAGGTACCCTGTTCTGAATGTACAAAGCACGGTTCACTACTTCTGCCCAGAGATATGGTGGAAGAGCCCTTGCTTAAAGCAGGCAGGTAACCATCTCTTTTAATGATCGGTTCTTCCTCTCAACTACACCATTTTGTTGTGGTGTGTATGGGACAGAATGTTGCATTTGGATGCCCTCAGAAGCATAGAGCTGCTGAAACTCTCTCTTGATATCTCTTCTGGGAATCCGATAGCTAAAGGTGCTGCAAACCATGCCTCCAAGGCATATGAGTTCTCAATCTTCTTCCCAACAGTGTTCTTAACAAAGGTCTTGAAAACTTTGAAAGTATCAAACAACTCAGACTTTTGCTTAAGAAAGTAGATCCAACAGAACCTAGAATAGTCCTCTATGAAGATCAGAAAATATCTGGATCCATTCATATAAGTTGTGGGCATTGGTCTTGAGACATCACTGTGTATCAAATCAAGTGTGGAGGAATCTCTTCTTGCCTTCCCAACATCATACTTTCGCTCTGGATGCTTCCCTACCAAGCAGCCATTCTAGATTCCTTGAGAGAACTTTATGAAAGGCAATCCCTCAATCATTTCTTCAATGTGCAACTACTACAAGTATTTGAAATTCAAATTGTTGAATCTCTCATGCCAGAGTCTGCTTGTCTCATTGGCATGGGTCAATAGAGCACTTTGATGTGAGTATGACAAAAAATGTGAGAACTCATATGCCTTGGAGGCATGGTTTGCAACACCTTTAGCTATCAGCTTCCTAGAAGGGATATCTAAGATCTCAGCTATGTCAGGTTCAAAAACAACTCTCTTTGGTGAACCAGTGTGGGTCATCTGATAAACAGATAACAAGTTTGTTTCTAAGGAAGGTACATAGAAAACATTGTTGAACACTCCATGTTCGAATTGTATTGTGCCCTTCCCTACAGCAGGGATCTAAGAATCATCTGCTATGTGAATGCTTGGGCCATCAGTGATATATAAAGAAGAAAATAACTCTTTGGAGGCAACCATGTGGTTGGAGGGTCCAAAATCAATGAGGAAGGCTTGAGATTGTGAAAATCCAACCTTCAGTGCATGGCATCTCTCATGATGATCTGTCTTGCTTCCAAAATCAGTCTTCCTTGCGCCTTCTAGGAGGGCAATGTGGTTCTCTTCAAGAAGCCTTGCCATTTGATCTTTAGTTTTCTTCATACATGAATTCTCCAGATAGTTTCCTTTCTTGCAATAGGTACACTTGGTCATTTCAAACCTCCTTTGCTTATCCTTCTTGGAACTCGAGGCTCCTTCTGATGGAGTAAGCTTCTTCTTTGGTTTGGATTCAGAATTCTTCTTGTCCTTCCCCTTTTGCTTCCCTTTAGCATTCGCATTCTTTGACCCCCCAGCCAAAAGAGCTTGATTCTTAGAGGCTTTTAGGGCTCCCCTTTGGATCAGTTTGTCTTGTTCTTGAATTAGGGATTTAGTGAATGAATCTACGGAAGGCATTTTCCAATTTGGGGTTGTCAGTCTCCCAGAGTGAAAGGTGGACACAAAAACTGAAAATTCAAGGCCAAGTTTACTCAAAATGGATAGCACCAGTTGCTCATCCTTTTTGTCAATTCCACATTGTTTGCACTGCATGACCAAAGACTTGAATTTGGTGAAGAACTGTTGAATGGTTTTGAAATAGTTGGGTTGAAGAGCAATTAATTCATTCTCCAAAATGTAGCCTCTTAGCTCATCTTGCTTGCCAAACAGAGATTCGAGTTTCAGTCAGACCTCCCTTGAAAGAGCAATTCTCTTGAGATATGAATACACATAAAACCAAAAGCTTCATCAAGTTTGTTCAAGTACTTTCATTTCTCAATAGTTGATTGGGGTTCGACCTAAAGCCCATTGTGACCCTGTACATACACTTGTTGCACAAGACTCTACATATCTGCCCTCCAATCCAAATAATTGAAAGGTGTGATGATTCTTAGTGTCAAGGGAGTTGAATTCTCCATTTTGCAGCTAAAGCAGCAACACAATTTTTACTGAAATCTTCTCAAAATCTACATAAAACTCTCAAATCAAAGATAAACCAACTTCAAAGAGCTCCGATACCATGTCAAGGAGCCTCGAGTTCCAAGAAGGATAAGCAAAGGAGGTTTGAAAAGACCAAGTGTACCTATTGCAAGAAAGGAAACCATCTAGAGAATTCATGTATGAAGAAAACCATAGATAAAATGTCAAGAAGGCGCATTAGGCAGTTAATCGATGATAACTAATGATGGAGGGCACATAAGAGGTGTTCTGTGAGTGTTAGTGGTCATCGAAGCTCATACTAACTCAAGTGATGAAAGCAAGGTTAGTTAAGTGAAGGTAGGTTCCTAAATTATAGGAACTGGCTCAAGTGGGCTTAAAATCATGCATGAGAGCGCATTAACTCCTGAAAATAAGGAAGAGGGTGCACTTGTGGATAATGAGGTTAATAATGACAAAATAATAGTCCGAAGTGATCAAGATACTTAGAACTATACACTAAGTAGTCAATTGATAATTGTTTAAGCACTAGAAAATTAAATAAATGATTAAAGTTAATTTCTAGATGTTTTAAATATTCCAACACCCCCTCTTAAGCCTAACTTATGTGAGGAAAAAGAAATATTAGGGCTTAGACAACTAGGCCTATGGTCACCCTTTACATTATTCATCCATACAAACTGAGGAAAAAGGCAAAACCACATGGAGAAAATCCTTCCTCAAAAATGGACATGGAAGGTAAACCAAAAAATACTCTTCAAACTAAGTGATTATGTCTAGAGGAATCTTCCTCTTTGGAAGAAGAGGAATATGCTCAACTTGATCAGGAACATAGACAGCTGCAAGATAATCAACTTGGAGACTAAAACCATGTAGAGCAACTAAGATAATCTGACAAAAGAGCGAATGTAGGTGCTCTTCAGACTTGAACTTCGAACCAAGGAAGGTGAGATCAGGTACAAATGAGTCCTTAGGTGCTTGAGAACTTGAACCAAAGGTGGTTATATCAGCTCCAAGCGAATGGTGGTGTCCTTCATTTTTACTAGCATTTTGAGGAAATGAGAATGTGACCATGTAGGAAACAAAAGGAGGTATTGGACCATGAAGAGCGAATGTATGAGCTCCATAATATGATATAGCATCCAAAATATCCAAGAAATCACAACATTTCATATCAACAAACTCATGAGAAGAAACTGATATAGAATCCCCCGCAATAGAATTTTTGGAGACTTGAGGTGTTTGACTTTTCACACCAATAGGGATGAGATCAGTCCCAAGCATAGCCAAAAGGTCTTAAAGCATCGATTTTGAATCATGAGAGTTAAAATCAGCTCCAAGAAGGTGAGACATGTGTCCCAGTCGCGCCACTAAGAGAGCAAATTCATAATTTTCTCCATCTTCAATAAAATTCTCAGAATTGTTGCAAGCAATCAAGTAGGAATTTGTTGGAAGCATTGGACCAGTGAGGGTGAATGGATCACTTCCCGAATCTGATATTACCTCCAAAACATCCAAAAGATGATTTTTCTGCACACCAACAGCAACATTGGAGAGAGAGGAATATAAATCCTCTTTACCTTCTTGAGCAATCACTTACAAACTTTGCTCAAAATTCAAAATAAAAGAATCACTGGAGAATAGCTGGAAAAAGAGTTCTTCAACAATGGTGGTTCGAATGTCTTTTGATGGAGCAGTTGTATTGGAAGATGAGACATCAAAGTTCTCATAAACTTCTAGAACAACAGAAGAAGGAATCACTACAAGGAGACTTTCACCAATTTGAACTGAATGAGTTGATGATTCTGCCATTTCTTCAACTTGAACAACTTCATCAAAGAGTGTTGGGGCCAAGACATTTGAAGGAAGAACACTTGAGGAGGCATTGAATTCGCTCCAGGTATCATCTACTTCTTTCTGCAAACCAAAAGCTCTATCTAGATTGCTCCAGAGCTCAAATGGACACTCAACAGAATCAATGAAATACCACATCTTAGGAGACATTGTCAGACATATTTTTCCATATGCACTATATCACAGTCATTTAGCCAATCATTTTTCTCTTCATCAGATTCTGGCATTGCCACAGCTCCAATAGACAAATCAAAGAGATCATGGCTCTTGAGATTTGCAACCATCTTCAATTTCCACTCAGTATAATTGAATGGTGATAGAAGAGGAACTGATTTCAAATCCATTTTGAAATTGTTTGTACCTGCAAAATAAACACTCTGAAAATATGAATTGAGGATTAAATGAATTTATCGAGCTCCCTAGGCTCTGATACCACGTGAGATTTCTATAGCCTTGATGGCAGCAAAAATTTCACAGCTAAGGATCTAAAGCACAATGTAATCCTACTGAGATGAACAACCGAGATTTGCAGCAAAACTAGTGAAGAAATATTGAGCAAAATACTTATCAAAAGAAACTCAATTGAATAAAATCCATATTGTGTATTAATCAATAATGGGAGTACAATATAAATACATCTCCAAAGGAGACATTCGTGAGCCTAAAGAGGCAATTGAACTCCACACATGTGGCAGGGTTAGATAACATAAAAAACATCACTAGACATAATTGTTAGTCATAACTCCTAAAGCAGATCCATTCATTGAGTGTAACTGACAGTAGGTGGACCAAGAAGGTGCATTAGGCAGTTAACTGAAGATAACTAATGATGGAGGGTGTTAGAATAGTAATCCATCCTTAGCACCTTAGTTTATACCTTAGTCAATTTCATTTACATCTAAACATTAAGTTGCTATGGTTTAGACTTAGGGAAATTGATCTACGAGTTGAATTGGTTATTTTCAGACCATTCACACACACACCAGTGCTCTAGATTGGTCAACCCAGCACATGTGCACCGTCATTAATGCCTTGGAGAGCTACATCCTTGATTTTGGGAATTTGGGTTTGACTAGGGGCGCTAATGGTGTATTTTGTCCATTTTGGCTCTCCTAGGAGCATTTATTGTCACATTGAGCCTCCCACACACCTCTGTTTGCTCACCCACACATGCCTTGGACTCATTATTGCCCCAGTACACTTCAGCAACGTTCACACCAGGTTTCGTGACCGTTTGGGCTGAGTTGGAGCTTCATTGGTCCACCTAGGGGGGATTGAGGTCAATTTTGGCTATGACACATGTACACTCCCAAATGGCTTCCTAAGCCTCACGAATTCTTCCTAATGTAATACATACCTGATCTAAACACATTCAGATGTTAGACAGTTCAATAATATCCACTTTGTGTTCACATGTGTATGTAAATTTTGTTCCTCCTTCAAGCTTTTTGCTGGTTTTTGCAAAGTGACTCGAATTGTGAGAGTCTCTTGCACTCCTAGATCCAGCTGTAGATCAAATTCTCACATGGTATCAAAGTAGATTGGAGTTGCAGATCAATCTTGAGTGTTTGAGCTGTAGATTCAGAGATTTTCCGGATAGATTTGAGAGTTTTTGCAGATACATTCAGCAAAATTCTCCCCACTAGCTCAAGCAGAGATGGAGCAAAGCCATGTCTTGTTGACTCCATTCAATTACTTTGAATGGAAGGTCAAGATGGTCATCCAACTGAGATCCAAGGGTCTCTACAGGGTCACCATGGGGACAAAGGTAGAGCCAAAATTCTGCAATAGAGAAGTCGAAATACTTCAATAGACTTGATGAAGATTTTGGAATGCTATGTCTCAACATTTCGAGAGATCTCCTGTTTCATGTTGACAGTTTGACCACCCCAAATGAAGTTTGGCTCAAGCTTGAAGCTCTCTTTGGGAAAACTGATGAACTAAGGTAAGGAGACACCAGCTCGAAAATGAGCTCATTACCTTGAGCCCAATGCATTTTGACACCATCCAGGAGTTCTTCGCAAAATTTAAGTCCCTAGTACTTCAACTCAAGTAGTGTGGAATCGAGAAGAGAGAAGAGCAGTTAATACTGTCAATCCTTTCGAAGTTAGGCCCAGAATACTCAGTGTTTGTTAGCACATTCCATTTTGGCAAGCTAACCATTCGAAATTGGCAAATGCCAACACTAGCAAGCTTCATGGAGTCCTTCACCCAGGAGCAGGACAAGCTAGTTCAAATGGGCACCATCAAAACAAGCAGAGACCAAGCTTTGGCTGCAGGTGTTTCGAATGCCTCCAAAGGCATGAAAAAAGCCAGGGATTTGAAACAGTCAAAGAAAAGGAAGCAAGATAGACCCAAAACCATTGATGGAGGTTCGAATCCTCCCAAGGACAAGGACAAGAAGGGAAAGTAGAAAACCAAATGCACCTATTGCCACAAGGGATGGCATCCAGAGAGTGCTTGCATGAAGAAAACCATTGATATGATGGCAGAGTTGTTGGAGAAAAACAGCATCCCAGTCCCAGATGGCGCGAGGAAGAGGGATGGCAGTTTAGGTTCTAACAACAAGGAGAAATGTCATGCTTTGGTTGCAGGTTCTTCAGATCCCTCCACCTTCATCATTGATTCGGGAGCATCCAGGCATATGGCCTCTGTTAGAGAGCTCTTCACATCCATGCATTCAAATAATGGGCCAGCTGTTCGAATGGGTGATGACTCTGAGATCCAGACCAAAGGAGTTGGCAGGATCGACCTTGACAATGGATATTTCAACATTGTTCTCTATGTACCAGACTTGGCAGCAAACCTACTGTCAGTATACCAAATGACACATACTAGAGAAGCCAAGAGAGTAACATTTACTCTAGATGAGGTTGAGATAGTTGAAATCTCCTCCAACCAAGTAGTGGCATTGGGGTATGCAGATCACCAAACTAGGATGTACAAATTCTCCAAGTTTCTTCCAAATTCCAGAGGGCAAGCGCTTCTGTCTCGTGCCAATGAAACCTCCAAGCCATGGCATGAGAGATTTGGCCATATGAACTACAAATACCTTCTAGCACTAAACAAGGATGACATGGTGGAAGGGCTTCCTCCTATCAAATCTTCCAATGGTGCATGCATTGGTTGTGTGGTGGGAAAGCATCCAGAGCGCAGCTATGAGAAGGGGAAGGCAAGAAGAGCTACACAAACACTTGGATTGGTGCATTCAGATCTCATTGGTCCTCTTCCCACTCCCGCCTATGGAGGATCAAGGTATGTTCTCACTTTCATAGATGATTTCTCGAGGTTCTGTTGGGTTTACTTCCTAAAGCTCAAATCTGAAGTCTTTGAGGCTCTGAAGATTTGGAAGGCCCTAGTTGAGAACCAAAGTGGGAAAAAGATCAAAATCCTACGAACTGATAATGGCAAAGAGTATGTCAATAAGAATTTGCAGCACCTATGTGAGGAATGTGGCATCCAAATGTAGCATTCGGTCCCCTACACACCACAGCAAATTGGTGTGGCAAAGAGGAAAAATAGGGCTCTCAAAGAGATGGCTACATGCATGATTGAGGCTAAGGATTTGAGTACTAAGCTATGGGCTGAAGCCATCAACTGTGCTGCATATATTCAGAACAGGGCACTCCACAAATCAGAGAAAGGGAAAACACCTTACAAGGCTTGGTTTGGTCACAAACCAAACATCTCACATTTCAGGATTTTTGGCTCAAGGGCATGGTCTCGAATTCCATCAGGAAAGAGGAAGGCATTGTAGCCACAGAGCAAAGAATGCATCATGGTGGGATATGGTAAAGACACAAAGGGCTACAAGCTCTTTGATCCATCCACACTCAAAAATTTCATTGAGAGAAGTGTGCAATTCGAAGAGGAAATCATACCAGATTTTGAACTAGCACCGGGGGAATGCTCTTCTCCTCAACACCAAGATGATGTAAGTGATGATTCATACTCTGATTTTTCTGATATTTCTAATAATGAGATGGCTGAAGATGATGTTTCTGTACATGACTCACCCTTAAGGCCCAAGTGGACAGAGAAAACCATAGAAGTTGTTGGGGATTTAGCAGGCAATCCTCTAGATCCTAGGAAGACAAGGTCACAATTTCACAATGCTTCTTTTGCAAGTGAAGTTGCCCTTGTTAAGCATTGCTATATGATGGTTGGATCTAATCCACAGTCATATCAGGAAGCATCTCATGACCCAAGATGGCAATCAGCCATGCAAGATGAATTCAATTCTCTACAAGAGAATGAGACTTGGGAATTGGTTCCCTTGCATCCCAAGAGGAAGCTTGTGCAATGTAAGTGGCTCTACAGGACCAAAGTTGTTGCAGATGGTTCTAATATTAAATATAAGGCCAAATTAGTTGCTAAAGGATTCTCTCAAGTCCAAGGAGTGGACTATACAAAGACCTTTGCACCAGTTGCAAAGATGGATTCAATCAGGCTAGTTTTAGCCATTGCTGCTAGTAAGCGCTGGGAGGTCCACCACATGGATGTCAAAAGTGCATTTCTTCATGGTGAGCTACAGGAAGAGATATACATGCAGCAACCTGAAGGTTTCCAAGAGGATCCCTCCCTTGTTTGCAAACTAAAGAAGTCACTCTATGGCCTCAAGCAAGCCCCAAGGGCTTGGTATGCCAAGATGGACAATTTTCTGCTTTCAATTGGTTTTATTTGATGCAAATCTTATCCTAATGTGTATTTACAGTAAAATGATGATGTATTGTAGGTCATAGTACTGTATGTTGATGACCTCTTAATTATAGATAGCCGCACCAAAAAAATTGGATCAATCAAAGCATCCTTGCACAGTCAATTCTCCATGACCGATCTAGGCTTGTTGAGACAATTTCTTGGATTGGAAATTGTACAATCTGAAGCAGGGATCAAGGTCAGCCAACAGAAGTATGCTTCAAACCTGTTATTAAAGTTCAAGATGGTTGAATGTAAGGCATCCAAGTGCCCATTCCTTTCTGGCATAAAACTAGGTGAAATTGGAGATTCTCCATTGGTAGATTGCTCACTGTATAGGTAGCTAGTCGGGAACTTGTTATATCTCACTCATACTAGACCTGATTTAGCATATGATGTTAGTGTTGTAGCAAGATATATGCAGCAACCACATGAGATCCATTGGAAGGCAACCAAGAGGATCCTTCAGTATGTACAAGGCACCAGGAACTTCAGGGTACACTATGTTGCTAGTTCTCCACAAAACTAGTAGGATTTTCTTATTCAAATTGGGTTGGAGATCCCAATGACAAAAAGTCCACTTCAGGTTTTGTTTTAACTTTTCATGCTTGCCAATGGTCCCATTTGCTGGTCAAGTAAGAAACAACACATTATTTCTCTTTCTTCAGCTAAGGTCAAATACAGAGGAGCAGTGAATGCAGCTACACAATTTGTGTGGTTGCAAGGAATTCTTCGAGAGCTTGATATTGCACTTGATTCACCCACTGTCATTTGGTGTGACAATCAAAGTGAAATTAAGATTTCTACAGATCCAGTACAGAGGTAGAGGACCAAGCACATAGAGATTCATTTGCACTACATTTGGGGCTTAGTGCATGATCGGATGTAGCCTTGCAATATTGCCCTTCCACCGAGCAAACTGTTGATATTTTCACCAAATTTTTTACTGAGAAGACCTTCACTTACTTGAGATCACTGCTTGGAGTGAGTGATGCATGGTGATGGCTGCCATCCACCTTCAGATTTTTGGCCCCATGTCCATTTTTTAGGAGAGTTTTTGTTCCCATGTGGTTTTCCTCTTTTTCCTTGTTTTTCATGGACAAATAAATTTTTGTTGTATGAGGTGACTTGAGCCTTTATTGCCAAGGCCTCCATAATAATTTTGGTTAAGTTGTACTAGGTCAAGCTTAAAGGGGGATGTTAGAACAATAATCCATCATTAGTACCTTAGTTTATACCTTAGTCAATTTCATTTGCTTCTAAGCATTAAGTTGCTATGGTTTAGACTTAGGGAAATTGATCTAGGAGGTGAACTGGTTATTTTTAGACCATTCACACACACACCAGCACTCTAGATTGGTCAACCCAGCACATGTGCGCCCTCACTAATGCCTTGGAGCGCTACATCCTTGATTTGGGGAATCTGGGTTTGACTAGGGGCGCTAGTGGTGTATTTTGTGCATTTTGGCTCTCCTAGGAGCATTTATTGTCACATTGAGCCTCCCACACACCTCTATTTGCTCACCCACGCAT
Organism: Pseudotsuga menziesii; assembly: GCA_001517045.1. NCBI lineage: Eukaryota > Viridiplantae > Streptophyta > Pinopsida > Pinales > Pinaceae > Pseudotsuga > Pseudotsuga menziesii. Next base: position 238,259 of record LPNX010685483.1, read on the forward strand.
GCCTTGGACTCATTATTGCCCCAATACACTTCAGCAACGTTTACACCAGGTTTCGTGACCGTTTGGGCTAAGTTGGAGCTTCATTGGTTCACCTAGGGGGGATTGAGGTCAATTTTGGCTATGACACATGTACACTCTCAAATGGCTTCCTAAGCCTCACGAATTCTTCCTAATGTAATATATATCTGATCTAAACACACTCAGATGTTAGAAAGTTCAATAATATCCACTTTGTGTTCACATGTGTATGTAAATTTTGTTCCTCCTTCAAGTTTTTTGCTGGTTTTTGAAAAGTAATCTGAATTGCGAGAGTCTCTTGCGCTCCTAGATCCAGCTATAAATCAAATTCTCACAGAAGGTGCATAAGAGGTGTTCAGTTGAGTGTTAGTGGTCATCGGAGCTCATACTAACTCAGGTGATGAAATCAAGGCTAGTTAAGTGAAGATAGGCTCCTAAATTATAGGAACTGACTCAAGTGGGCCTAAAATCATGCATGAGGGCGCATTAACTCCTAAAAATAAAGAAGAGGACGCATCTGTGGATAATCAGGCTAATAATGAAAAAATAATAGTCCGAAGTGATCAGGATACTTAGGACTATACACTAGATGGTCAACTGATAATGGTCTAAGCAGTAGAAAATTAAATAAATGATTAAGGCTACTGTCTAGATGGTTTAAATATTCCAACACTTACTATTGTTATGCAATTGTTAACTATATACTTCAACTTCAACAGAGTGATCTTTGGGGGTGTTGAAGTTGAAAGAGATGAAAATTATGTTTTAATTTGTCAGATCTAAATTTTGTCTTGTTACAGTTATACTATTTTGTTTCCAGTCCTAGTTTAGAAATCTATTTTTGCATTAAAGTATAAATATTTTAATTTGTTGCTTCAAACCCTAACCTAACCCTAATTTTAACAAGTCTGAGTCATTGAAATCAAACCGCTTTGATTCATTATTGGTTACGGTTCTGATTCCAAGTTGAGCCTCAACCACTTCAACTCCCAGTTCTAAGTATTAAAACATTGGAAGTGACATTGGGCTCTAGCTTCTCCCGTGCTTGCCACTCATTGCACCATGATCCATGACTTTATCATGGGTGTTATTTTGAGCAGTAACATTTTTTGGCTCCTTTCCCGAGGGAAAGTGACGACATTCTGTTCAAGGTGTTCCCGAGTCTAGCACACTCTAATGCCAAAAAACTCAGGCGAGTTTTAATTTTTGCACTTTGAAAATATTATTGTTAAGAACTAACTTTACAGGTCCTATCTGGTGACTCCACTGAAAAAGTTTGCAAGAATCTCATCTCTAAGAAAATCAAGTACGTTCTAGCTTTGAATTTTGATGAAATTCCGTTAAGCTCTAACCTGGCAGGTTAGAGATGGATTGTAGCATGAAAGATGGTCCATGATGGATATGCACGGTTGAGATCGCTTGCTCAATGGATGCTTGACCTTGGGATGGTGTTGGTTTAGCTTTCTTCTCTTAGGTGTTGGAGATCATTTGGTCGTTTGGCGGATTCCCTTCATTGAGGCATCTTGGAGGAGCCACCTACTTTGAGAATGCCCTTCAAGGGATGTGAAGTGTTTTCATTATAAAGGAGGGCTTCAAGCCTCAGTTGGCATGTGGTAGCTTTGTTTCTTGTTCAAAAGATTGGAGATGGCTCGAGGACAGCTAGGGCTTCGGCAATGTTCTTGTAGGGAGTAGCTAACCTAGTGGAATATTTTTCTTTAAAGGATAGATGGAGTTCACGGAGGCTCCTGATGAAGTGGTGTCGATTTTTCTTGCATAACCGCAACACCTTGGAGTCATTATTATGCACAATGTCGCCATTAGAGCATGACACTTGTACTCTTGAGTGGGCCTCTCACGTATGTTCCCTGCAAGGGCTCATGTAGGTTTTCTTGTAAGAGTTTAGGCCCACATAGAATTGTTGGCCTCTCTTACATCTCATATAAATAGAGGAAGGAGAGAGTTCCTTTACAAAATCATCACATCATCATTTGTACTCTTTTCTATGTATCTTGCTTCTTGGAGGAAGTCGCTAGGGTTTCCTCGTGAAACCTAGGTGGAGTTATGTAGTCTACAGGAACATCTTCATTCGGAGTTTGCTCTTGTGACTATGATTTGCTTTTGTGAAGGAGACTTTCGTGATGATCATGGCTTTCTCTCTCTCTTGGATCTTCACATCTACTTGTATTCTCTCTCTACCTTGAGGCACTAGGATTTCTTGGTCTTCTTGTGCCTCTTGGAGAATCTTGGGCTAGGGTTAGGATTTATCCCTTTTAAATTGGAGATTAGTGTTTTGGGAGAAAACTGTGGCGTGAATTTGTGAAGAAGCGGAGGTCGACATCTTTCCTTGGATATAGTGTTGGAGCGATACTTGCACTTGGATCTTCTTGGTTGAGCTAGGGTTTGATGATTTACCCTCGCTAAGGCTTTGTGGATGATTGGATTTTTGTATTAGTCTTGAGAGAAGGCTATGATATGTACTTATACTGCCTCTTGAGCTTATATATGAAGGCTTCAGCTGTCCATATCTTGTGCCATTTGCATATTTTAAATTCCAGTGATTATGCTTTTCTTTTACAGTGATGATTATGTCTTGCTGATTTGGCATAAGTAAAAGAGTAAATTGTTAAGTGATTTAACATCTGAAGGAAGAATACAAGGGGTTGGATTTACTGCTGTTAAAATTAAAAATACATTTTCAGATATGGTTGTTAGCTTTCCGTTTCTATTTTATACACTAATTTACAGCAGTCCTAATTGCTGAAAAGTCTAGGGCTAAGATCTGAGAAACCATCTAAGAAGAAGGTGAAATTCCAGTTTTACAATAATTCCTGATTGCATGAAACTTCCACAACACACGGTATTATTATAAAATTTGTTTGACCATTCCTATTGCATTATGCAGAAAATATCAAACTGGACACATAGCCAGCAAATTAACATAATTTGATGAAGATATGTTTTAAAACTAAAAGATAATGCCTGTGTTTATTAGCCACCCTTTTTAACTCCCTGGCAACCAAAGCTTAAGGGTTATTAAAATGAATGAGAAAAAATTTACCAGTGCACACCAAAAAAAAAACAATGATCTTCCATGATTATTAGCATGCATGTATGGAAATCTCTACAGCTTGACCATCAAGAAATGTTTATATTCATGAAATAAACTAAGAACCAAAACGTGTAAACTAGAAATAAATATGTATCACAAATATTGCAGGAAGAAACAATGCATAGAGTCCAGACTGCATAGAAATAAAGTAAACACACCTCAAAAAATACAAGCCCTGGTTCCAGGTCCATCGAATCCTCCTCCATAACATTACTGGAAAATGAAACTTTTGTTTCATAGATAGGCAACTCTTGCTTCTCTTTAAGACTATGTGCGGATGTTTTCTCTTGGTTGACTTGAGTTGATATCCCATTCGCATCCATAACATGGTCAAGGGGTTCAGAGATGTCTTCCTCAGCTTTTATGAGATCGTCTTGGATAGTCAACTCTCCTAGTCCTTGTTCTCCAAGGGGATTTGCAACAACCCAATTTATTTTCCTGTGAATTTTCTTATTGCTCCCTTGTGAAGAGGAACCAACTACTCCCACCTTGGACAGAGTATAACAATCATACAGATATTCATTTATTTTTCCCAGGGAAATTGGCTCCATTTCTCCAGTTATTGGGGAAAATACTCCTCCAACACCCTGCCAAAAGCCACTGATGCTACTTGCAAACGTGTCCCATATTGGTATTATCACAGGTTCCTACAATGCATGACACCTTTTAATTATATAAATTTTATCACCTTTCTTATGCTAAAAATGGACATGAACAATAAAATCAATGATATCTTACTCTAAACCATAGATAAATATCTGTAATCAGCAATTAATCAACAAGGGTTCCAAAGAGATTAAGCCAGAAATAATTGGGAAAATATTGAAAATAATAGGGAAAATTTGACAAGCATTAAAAAGTACCAAAATTTCATTTTATTTTCAATATATTTAAAATATAAACCAAGAGAAACATCAAATAATCACATTGCCACATAAATATGAAAAAGACACTAGTATATAAGATGTATAGGATACCAAATGATACATAAATGTCAATATTAAATCCTAATAGTTCAATCAAGGACACAAAACAGAATAACCAATACAAAATTACATCAAATATATATAAAATTTATCTCATCATGATCAGTGATGTACAAAGATCAATCTAATAGCTAGCTATCAATTCTCTCTTCCCCTTTTACGGGAGAAGTTAAGGGCCCATTTGCCAGTAGAAGGCCCTATGGCATCAGTGAGATGATTGCCATTGGGTTCCTGAGTATAACTATGTGTATAGGTTGGTAATAAGGCTGCCTCATAAGCCTCCTCAATCCCAAAGTCCTCTTGTTGGACCATCTCCTTCCCCAAGGGTGTGTCATCCAAATCCTTCCCTAACCCATGCACATGCTCAAGTGTTTCCTGTTGATGAAATTGTCATTGATGCCAACATGGTCTTGATGCCACGACCTTGCTGAAGATGCTGAAGCCCCTGCCCATAATAGTGTAAGCCTTGGTGATGATGCTAGAAGACCATGAAGCCCCTTTATTGATGAAAAAGCTCATGCATGAAGATATGGTCATTGATGACTTACTAAAGTCATGAAACCTTGAAATGGCTCATGTGATTGTTTGACTTAAGGTGGTCTTTGAATAACATGATTAAAATTCAAAGTCAAAATTAAAAACAATAAAAATGAGAAATCAAAATTAAAAATAATAAAAATGAGAAATAAAAGTAAAAATTCAAATAACAATTTTAAATTAAAAAAAAGGATTAAAATACTCACCTTTGTTTTCTTTTTTTTTTAAATAAAATAAAATAATGAATACTCGTTAAATCAAGGAAATGTTCCATTTTCCTCTTTATATAAATATGACTACATTTTATTTGATTGAGAGACACCGATCATTGAAATAGTTGTATCATTTTTTTAAAGAGTTGGCCGTGAAATTTTTTAAAAATTCATAGCAGCGTCCCTGGCAAATTCGGGCAGAAGAGAAAGAAGCATTGAAGCCGCAGCCTGACTGATGTTCTGAGTAATTTTTCTGAGGCAGCAGCAAGCAAATTCGTGGGGCAGCAGTGGAAGAACTCCGTACAATTTTTTGCAGCTCGTGGAAATTTTCTGAAGGAGTAATTCGCTGAGATTTACTCGTGGTCTGTGCTGTTCGCTGAGATTTACATTGTTATTTTGAAGGGCCACTCCATAGAGGCCATGGGTTCTGAATAGGAATAAGCTGGAGCAGACTCAGAAATTTTTGGAGCAAGAGTCCGAGATTCTTCAGCGCTATTGCAGCAGAGGAATTTGTTGAGGCAGCCGCAGAACAATGAAGATTGTATGAACTGAGGCAGCAACAATTCATGGGAGTTCAACGAAGATCCAATTTTTGTTACAGCTGATATATAAATTTTTTGGGCTGTTCTAAGACTGTGTGTCAGATCTTTGACTGAGGGTGTGATTTTACAAGGTGAACCCTGCGATTTTAAAGTGGGCAGCAGAAGGAAATTTTTCAGCGTGGATTTCTTTTTAATTTCAGCGTGGAAATATTCCTTGGACAGCGTGGAAATTTTAGCACGGTTTGAACAGCAGATAATAGAAGGAAGAAACCGCAGTAAAAGAAATGCCCGCCATGATATGGGAGAGGATGCCCACAGGTACAGTGAACTGATGTAATGTGTTTGAAGAGGTTGTGAATTGTTTGCTGCTTAGTTAAAACTGACCACAGAATGATGAGAAGTTGAAATGCCCGCCAGGGGATAGAAATGAAATGTAAAATGCCCGCCAATAGATGGAAGATGCAATGCCCGCATACAGACTTAGATCTAATGCCCACCAAGGTTCTAGTCTGATGGTTGTAATGTGACAAAGCCAGTGTTTGTAAGAGTTAAAGAATGCCCTTTTATTTTTATGGAAGTTCGTAAAAATGTCCGTATGTGATGAAGATAATGTCATGAGTTGAAATGCCCGTTACAGCTTGTAGATGCCCGTAGGAGCAGTATATGTGCTCTCCAGGGTTAAAGAAATGCATACAGAGATCTTTAAATGCCTGATGGATGAAAGAAAGTGCCCGCACACTTTGAATAAATGGCAGACAGAAATCTTGAGAAGCAGAGACTGTTGACACTATGTAAATAATTTTTTTTGCTGCTTGCAAGTATAAAAATGCCTGGAAACTGTCTAAATATGTCCATAGGTAAAGGAGGAATGAAAAGTGCATGCAGGCAGAAGAAAAATACACGCTGTAGACAAAGTTCTGTGGCATAAAGAAAATTATTATATGCCTGGAAGTATAGTTAAAATGCCCGCAAGTTGATAAATGTCCAACTGCCCTTAAGACAGAAATGCCCGCACTTCTGGTAAAAATGCATGCAGGATCTTATAATCTTTGCAAACAAAGGTGAAAATGCCTGCCAATCTGAGATACTTGTAGAAATGACTTTGTTGTTAGAGAAAGAGAAAATGCACGCAAGCTTACAGAAATGCCCGCAGCATTGGCAAAGGTCATCAATACTGTAGAATTATGTCATGGAAAATGTTTACAGAACTTTGAAAATGCCAACAGCAGACTTTTGATAAATGTTCAGACATAGGGGGAGTAAATTATTCAGTCTGAAAGCCTTCATGTGATAGGAAGAAGTAACTTATCAGTGGGAGCCAAGAATGTTTGCAATCAAGGTGAGACCTGATATGACTGTCTGGACTGGTCCTTGACACACTTGGCAAGGGTTTGAAGGTTCTCTATCAATTCTGGTCGATTTGGTCAAAATTCAGAGGAGATACACAGCGATCTACCTTAGTTGCAGCATATTAATTATTGAAGAAGGTCATGGTGCTGGTGTATGCGTGAAAAGGAAAGAAGTCTGATCTTCGTATATGTTGAGGAAATCACGGGCAGAATATTGTCATTGATACTAGCATATGCATCAATCAATTCCTGATTGTTATTCGTAGGAGTGGCCATAGAACTCTCACAAATGAATATGGTGAGGAAACAAGTCATTTGCAGGGCATGTTTTACAGTGCAGCAAGACTGTTACGAGCTGGTCTGAAGCCGGTTTATGTGTTGATGGACAGCCTCCGTATTTGAAAAGGGAAGTTCTTAGAGAAAGGCTTTCTAGGAGTGAAGAAGTAGTTAACAAGTTGGGAATGTCTGTAATTGAGAACAACTGCTGGGCTTGTCTCTAAATCAACAGTTGAAGTTATCAGAGCATGATAGCAGCCTTTGCACCTCTTATTGTGAATTCATTGAAGGCATGATCACCAGTGAGATCTTGGTAAGCCTGTAGAAGTATATGTCTGATTTTCCCAAGGTCAAATTGTTTATTGTTTTCTTTTGAAAAACATGTTGAAAGATGAGGCCTAGAAAGACTGTTTTGGGGCTGTCTTTAAACAGAAAATGAGGTCAAAGATAGGCCGAGTTTTGGACAGTAATATATCTGCAATAAGCAAGAAATATTTGCAGACTCAAGAAGAGTTTCTCCACAGAAATAATCAATGACAGAGATGATCAAGTAGGCAGTGGTTCTGTGCAACAAGTAGTTATTATGTGCAAAGGAGAAGTACAGGACAGAAGATAATTTGCAGCACAGAGATGATAAGCAGTGTTGATAATGACCAGCAGTAATGTATAATGTTGACCAGCTGAAGATGAGCAAAGCAGCAATAAGTAGTGTTACAGCAGAGATGACTTACAGCAGATGATCGAGTTGAAAAGTGAATTAAGATGACAAGCAGATCTATGACTTCTAGCAGCAGAACAGACTAAAGAGAGAGATGATGTTGATGTGATACAGTGACAGTAAGTTTTCATTGTAATTGCAAGCTAGTCTTGCCTTTGAGGTTAGGATACCTCAAACCCTTCTTAGCAGGGTCTAAGAAAACCAGGCAGGGTCCTGGATTAAGAGTAGGTGCTCTATGTATCAGTAGGAGCTGATTGTGCCGAACGGTTGTAGCCGGACCCAAATAATGTAAAAAGATTACAAACTCATATGATGTGGTGTTCTTCTGTGTTATGGCTCTTGATGGTTTAACTGCTTTTGATTTATGAATGATGAAGTGGAAGATGTTAATGAAATGTGTATGATAGAGTTATAAATTGATGAATTGGTAGCTAACCCTAATAAACTGTGAAAAGGTTAAAATTGGCTGCACACTGATTCACCCCCCCCTCTCAGTGTCTACATTTCCTTCTCTAGCTCTAACCACAAAAGTGCCTCTTCCACAATAGGCATCTCAAACTCCACCCTCCACTTAGTCAAGGTGTCAATGTTTCTGTGCCAAGGAGGTGCTCAATCCACTCCACTCACAATGGGAGCTTGTAGATGACATTAACCAAATAAACCAGGCATTGATACTCTAACCTGTAAGAGAGTCATAATAAATTTAATAGACTCTCGAGGGTCATAACAAAGTTAGAGGATCACAAATTATAAAATTGCTAATCTATTGCGCCTCTTTATGTGTATTATTCAAAAGCACCCTGGTTGCACTTGCAACCTGGAGCACTATAGGTTTGCTAAAGCACCCAAACAGCAAATTTCCATACATCATAATTTCTCCACCAAACTTCAACAAATAAGAAAAAAAAAGGACTTAAATTACAGTTCAATCCAATGAAATCCAAACAAAAGTGACAAAACAAATAAAAGTTGTAATTAAAATTCAAAGTTAAAATTGCTTACTTTGCATTAAACTATGCCTTACATGGATAGTAATGTCAAAACCAAATAGTCCAGTGGCTTTCCTTTTTCCTCGAAAAATAATTCCTCAGGAAACTCCTGAGCACTTCCCCTCGTTTCGAGGATGGTACCCAACGTAAAGCGAGTAGTCCAAGCACCTCACCCTGACAGAATCGAAAAGAGACAAACTTGTGGCCTCCATTATCTCAGGAAGTCACAGGGTTCACCGAACCTAATCGTTGAGGTTCGAGATTCGGCGAACCTCCAAAAAAATTGAAATCCGTTTAGATTCATCAAACCTGAAAGACGAACCTGAAGTCGAACCCGAACCTGAAGCCGAACCTAATGTCGAATCTAATGCCGAACCCGAACCTGAAGGCAATTTTTTTTAGGTTAAATTTTTTTATTGAATAATAAAAAAATTGAAATTAAAAAAAAAACAATATCAATAAATCAAATGCTCTCTATTTATTTATGTTGTCTATGAATTAAATGCTCTCTATATATTTATGTTGTATATAAAATGTTGTCTATAAATTAAATGCTCTTGATTTATTTATGTTGTCTATAGATTAAATGTTCTCTATTTATTTATGTTGTCTATAAATTAAATGCTCTCTCTAATTTGAAATATCATACATGTAGTCTACATAAGAACACACCAAACAACAAGTAAGAACATAGATTTACCCCTAAGAACAAACTACTATTGTGGGAAGCATGTAAATCCGTTGTTAAA
>LPNX010685524.1:0-34324 GCA_001517045.1 Pseudotsuga menziesii
GGTTAGAACTGCCTCCTTGGGCTTATCGCTGGCAAGAAGTGAAAAGTGATTCCATACATAAGATGAGAAAAGTGATTCCATACATAAGATGGATAATGTGTTTGGCGACCACACACAAGCATGTCAGGAATCAAGTTCAACACCAAAAGCACATGCTTCTACACCCAAATCACAAGTTTCTACTCCAATTACTCAGATTTCAACACCAAGGGGATCTGTTGTCACTGTTTGTGGATATGATGGGTATAAAACAACAAAAGAAAACAACCGGGAATTCAGTAAGAGTATCATAGGAAACAAATCAAATTCACAGATACCTGCAACAGCAAAAAGCTTGAATGCTATCAAAGGTGCGTTTCTATTTCAGTGTGAAATGAAATCTGTACTGCGACAATTTTTAAAGAATCTGGCCCTTTGGCTTGGGAGTTATGCACTGACATCCATTATATGGGACACAATATGATGAAGTTTGAATAGGTTGCGGATCAGCCATTACATCGATATGAAATTGGCAGTGCATGTGGTGATCGTGCAGAGTAAATTAATGTGTCACTTTCCATGGTTCATAATTAAAATAAGATGACGGGACACAATATGCAAGTGGGAAAAGGGAAAAGCACCACCGTTCTAATTATAACATGCCCAAAATAAAAATAATTATAAAGGAACCTAGCACATTACAATTAGAATTTGAATTTCATTTGAAGAAAAGAAGAGCTCAGTTTTCCTTCGAGGATTAACCAACTAAAGAAAATACCAACCCTATAAAATATTGATTATCCAACATTTAGTCACGTAAGTTATTGTAAAACTTGGCAATTTCATTAATTTTATTTAATACATTACTATAAGAAACAAAGCACCATAACCTTTTCCATATCTTGGGTTTAAATAAAAACTAGAGAAACAAAGGGGTTCCTTTCCTTTTTAGGATTTCCCAATTAAATTTCTCCGTTCCTCATGATTTTGTAATCAACCCACCATAATGGCACTATATTGTCTATTATGGAACTTGAACATGATTTGTGGTAGTTTTGTTTTTGAAATCACATTGCATTAGTTTCCCGCAATGTCACACATGACTTGAACCTTTGAACAAGGATATGATAAAACCCACAGGCTTAGGAATTTTCTCTCAAGCAATTTTGGGAAAACTCAAAACACCATTGATAGGAGTTAACCTCTCTCTTCCATTATTAAGATAGAATTCCTCCATTATTATTGTATGGGTGGAATTAGAATACTTGGTTCCCTAATTTTATTTTGTTTATTTGAATCATGGAATGAAATGGTTTGAAATTATATAATAAAATAAGAGTTTAGGAACTACTATCCATCATTTTCAAAGGCATTGAATGATAAAAACTCAAACCTCATTACAATTCATTTTTTGAGTATTTTTTTCTCTTGCTAATGATACTATTGAGTTATGATGATTATGATGATACGGTACAAGATTTCAATATGGATTATAGGATAACTAAACATAAAGAAAAAATAGAATACAAATTATTGGATGTAGGTGGAAGAAATCCTGAAAGAGTGCATTATGGTGACATAAATAATATCACAATAGTTGTAATAAACAAAAACTACTAAATACACAAACAATTTATATTTATTTGTTTATTTATGTCTTGATACAAATGATATACAATAGCATCTCTTAATTCTAAAGTGCTCAATTTCAAAATTTCTATTTTTTAGCATCAAATATAGTCTCCTTAGTTAGTTGCTAATTTAGTTTGTATATATTTTTAATCTAACCTTTGAGTATTTACTGGACCATTTCTTTGTAAGGAATTTTAGGCTTATATCTAAAACTCTATTTGTATGAATTGACACCCTAAACATTTGTTAATTCATAAATGCAATGTGTGTTATAAAGACGACATTCTATATTTTGAACACAATTTATATGTAATTTCAAATTACACATAAGGAGAGGGCTCTATGCTGACTTCTTTGTACACCCATAATCTATTCTAAATGAAACCTTAAATTAAAACAACATTATTGCGGATCTAATTTTTTCTATACAATATAAATTCTATGAGATATATATCTATAAATATATGGTTTTTTAATTAACATAGTTATAGCAATGCACACAATGGACATAGAACTTCCTCGATCCAATGATATTCATTATTTCAACTCCTTGGGATTCTTATTAATCTAACAAAGGTACTCCCTGTCAACATTAAATATCAGAGACTTGATTCATGATCCTTTGATACGAATGTGGTGACAATTATCCCACTACATTACTTTCCATGCCTTCAATTTTTTATGGTATTCCACTAATTTTCTTTGGTTGTTGTAGACCACTTGCATATGAAAAATGCAATCGCACATCTAAATGCCTATTTGTGTATAAAATATTTCCTTGATTAATCATTCTCATTAATTTCAATTATACCACTACAAGTATATTTACATCACTTCTATGTTTACGATTCTAAATTGTATAAGCTTTGTTCAACCCCATCGATGACTTCAACAAAAAAATACTTTTTATATCATAAACTATGGAAACTACGCTCTCAACACGATTGTTCTATGTTACTACACTCATTTTCCATTTATATAATTTAAATACTCTCAATGAAATATATACTAGGACACTCATGTTTTATAGGTATGTGCTTAATTCTCTTACTACACATTACCATGTAGGTATCCAAATTTAATATTCCAAAGGATACTATAAATCTACATTTGACAATTCATGTAAGAAAGGAGTAAGCTACCGATGCAACGATTTTGCCCGGCGGCAATCGTCGCGCCGGCTATTCCGCCATCGGCGACCCCTCCTCTCCGTTGCCGGCCACTCGTTCTCCCCACCCCGTTCGCCAACTCCTTCCATCGCCGTTAGCCCGCTCGCCGTCTCCCTCCGTCAGTCGCCGTCGCCGTGGCCATCCCCGTCCATCCAATTAATTTGCCACCAACCTCTCCCTCCCAGCACATTTCAAACAACCATCCCGCCTGCCCAAGCCCATTTCAAAAAAAACGAGAAGCCGAGCTCTCCGTTGGTGCCCAAGTCCAGTGTTGCGTCTGAGAAAGACGATTCTCCTTCAGGCGACCAGGTGAGAGTTCAGTTTCCAAGAGACCAAGTTATACCAACACAACAGACTCCCCGATACCACTCACAGCCTCCCAAGCGCCGGAGCTCCTGTTGCCGCTGCTTGTGATGCACGATTTGCTTTCTATTCGCGCTCGTTGCAATCGTTGCCATTGCCTGTGGCATTCTGTATTTGATCTTCCAGCCGAGGATCCCCAAATACTCTGTTGACAGCATCAAGATCACTAACTTCAGCATCAACACGGATCTCAGAACAAATTGCCAGTTCGCTGTGAATGTAAGGGCACGCAATCCGCCATACATTATCTTGACGATAGCCATCTCGCCCTTTCGTATTCGAGCACGGAGCTCTGCACGGGTGCCCTGCCTGTGTTCTACCAGGGCCACAAGAACAACACTTTCTTGGATGTGGCGCTCACCGAGACCGGCTCTCGGCTTAACAGTGCCGTGGTCTCCACTCTGAAAGATCAGCAACAGAAGGCCAGCGTTCCCTTGACTTTGAAGGCCGACGTGCCTGTGAAGTTAAAGTTGGGGAAATTGAAATCTATGAAAATTAAGGTCCGCATGCAATGGGACCTCGTCGTTGACAGGCTTAATGCCAATGCCAAAGTCACTACTGAAAAGTCCAAGGTGAGCGTGAAGCTGTGAGCGTTGCGATTCGAGATCGATCCATGGCGGGTTTATTACGAGATTGTATTGAATTCATTGTTAGGGGTTCGAGAATAGGGTTACATTGCTTTCTGAACTGATTCTATTGATGCTTATACGGATGCAGCTAGATTTTTAGATATATACAGTTCTTTTGTACATCCTTCATATATCTCATTAATGGCCGCGCTGCTACTGGGCATTGTTTATATGAAGACATTGCTGTATTTATTAAATGATATTGGTTGATTCTTTACTCTATATATATATATATATATAATTTTTTTTTTTTCTTATGATGAATAAAAAAATGTTGTATTCGCTCCTGGCTTTCCCCTCGGCCTCAAGTGGCAGAGGAAGGTAGTTTGGAGATGTAGATTGTGTGGTAGGCTGCTCGAAGGAATGATGCTGTTGACTGTCCTCGTTGAGGTCTGGCTCTGGAATCTACTGCTCGAGCTTTGCCCATGGAGTGTTTGACTCGAGGTGTCTGGTCGAGCTTTGCCCATGTAGTCTTGAGGTGTCTTGGCTATGTGGATTGATTAATCCATGTTTAATAATTAGATTTTGATTATATACTCTATATATACATGCATATCAAGCTTGATTTATTTATTGAGTTTATTGATTTTTTAATTAATTTTGATGTAAAATGTGTGAAAAGAAATGTTAATTTCAATGGTGGGAAAAGATTGGGTGAAAAATTATAATGACAAAAATGGTTTGAGATTAAAATAATTGGAATAATGAGGGAAATACAAAATAATTAGATGGAAAAATATAATGGTGTTCACCTTCTAGGAGTAGCTAGGTTCAAATCTGGGTTGCTAAGCAAATAAAACTCTTTTCAACCATTTATAATTTATTTTAAAATCAGTTTAAATATTAATTTTTTAAATATATATAAATTTGTAATTTATTTTTTTAATATTTTTATGTTTTTAATATAATTATGTAAATTTAAAGTTAAAATGGATTTAGTTTAATATTGGTTACATGTTTATGTTTATTTTATATTAATTCAATAGTAAGTTGTAGAATTTATGTGGTTTTAGTTTAGTATTGGTTACATGTTTATTTTATATTAATTCAATAGTAAGTTGTAGAATTTATGTGGTTTTAAATTTGAAGTTTAAATCATATAGAGTTTATATTCAAAAATGTTTTTAGGTTTTTTTTAATATAATCAAATTTAAATATGATTTAAGTTATTTTTAAAAAGATACAAATTACACTTAACTTATTTTCTTTCTATTTTTAAATAAATATTAGATATAATGAGTTAGAAAAGAAAAAACCTACTTATAAAATATAATAATTAAATATTAATTCAAAAATTTATAAAAAAGATAATGTTTAGACTATCTTTTAAACTCTATATCTTCACTACGTGCCATCCCATTCCACTCTAAAGCATGTCCAAAAAAACCTAAAAATGTACATCCAATAAGAGTTATATTCTAACATGTTTTAATGCACAACAGAAAAAAAATACAATACGAATTTCTAACATGTTTTAACCAACAACAAGATCAATGTTGATTAATACTGAAAATTCTCTAAGTAGTTGGTGTATGCAACTTGTTTCATAAGTGATTTAACTTACAACAAGATTCAATGTTGATTAATACTGAAAATGCTCTAAGTAGTTGGTGTATGCAACTTGTTTCATAAGTGATTTAACCTACAACAAGATTCAATGTTGATTAATAATTAGAATGCCCTATGTAATTGGGTATATGCAACTTGTTTCATAAGTGATTTAAAGATGGGATGATGTAAAACATTATCTACATCAAAATATAATATTATTTTATTTGTCATTTACACTTATATTAAAAATAAAAGGTAATATTTTTTTTAATCTAAAAATACAATAATAATGAATTTTATTATAAAAATCATTAATAATGAATCTAAATGAAATAATTAAGCATGTTGAGGAAGCTAAAGATACTATAGATGCAATTTAAAGTGGGTCAACCTTTGTGTTAAATATAAGTAACAACCCAAGAATTTAAATATGAAGATACTAGGTGTATTTCTATGTTGAATAAGCCTTAACAACCAAGAATTTTAAAGGAATTTAAATATAATTATAATAATATGGAAATTTTATTTTATTTTATTAAATATAGTTATAATGATTAAAAAAAAGTTTAATATTCTATAGTAAAGATAAAGAGGAAATGCATTTTTTTTCGATCTCAGAATTAGGGATGTGAGTAGAGAAGTACAGTCGAGTAAAAAAAAGGTTGTGCACACCCATACATATAAAAATGAAACCAAGGTTCCAGAGTGTCCTCAAGGAGGAATACAACTATGATAACTATACAATTAAAAGAGTTTTTGGATGTCATGGAATGCCCTCTAAAATATTTCAGACCAATTGTAGGGTAGATTCATACATACAATTTGTTTAGCAAAATGCAGAAATACATCTAAATAAAAACAAAGTTGGAGTTGCTACTTTTTCTTGCCTTCAAGCTTGCGAGTAAGCTGCATGACTGAGGTTTCCTCCATTGGGTGGTTGCCATGGTCCAATGTTTCCTGGCAGTGGTTGCATTGATTCATGTTGACCATTTTTAGAACCTCCTCTTTGATAAAATCCACAGTGCCCATCAGCTCTCGAAGGTCACAATCATTGTTGTCAATCTTGGACTCATGGTAGCCCATTTGGTTTGCTAGGAATCTAACGTCGGACGCAACCACTCTATTCTCCTTGATGCCAATGCCCACTATTTCATAAACCCTATGGAGATGGATTTTGATATCTTCCATAGTGGATTCAATTTCGATGATGTCCAGATTTCCTAGATTGTTTGCCATTGGAGTCAGAAAGCTGCCACTTGGAGCCCGAAGATGAACAAAGGATGAGAAACGGGACTACCGAGATCCAAAATGAGGGCTAACCCAAATTTTCTTCACGTATCTGTTTAAACCTTTGAACAAATAAAGGAGACGTCGTTCTTCTTCAGGAGGCCCAATACCGAAGTTTCCTTCCTCACCTTCTCTCGCCGGGCAAACAAACTTTGAATTGGGATGGGGGGAGCTGAGAGCATTAAAACCGTTTGAGTCTGCCATGGATTGTGCCAACGATCGACTCAGTGCTTTAGGGAGAAGTAGAGCGGGACGGGCAATAAAGGCCATCACGTGAACAATGATGCCACTTGTCCACAAGGATGGATGTCTATCGGTGGAGAACGAGACTTCATTAAACGGGAATGGCATGCCAGAGAGCCATGAAGACACCCTATCCTTATAAATAAAAAATATTTCCAACTATTGAACATGTTTTTGGAAATGAAATTGACCCTTGATTGTAACCATTCCAAGTTTATTCTTGACCACCTTATTTGCTAGCTTGTCTACGAAGTTATTGTTGCCACTGAGACTGTAACTCTGTCTCGGTTGGAACTCTGACCCGGTTGGAAATCTACCCCGCATGGAACTCTGCCCCGTCTGGAACTCTGCCCTGCATGGATCTTTGCCCCGACTGGAACTTTACCTCGCATGGAACTCTGCCCTGGCTGGAACTTTGCCCCGGATGGAACTCTGCCCCGTTGGAACTCTGCCGCGCCTAGAAATTTGTCCCGACTAGAAGTTTTCCCCTAGCTGGAACTCTGCCCTAGTTGGAACTCTGCCCCGACTGGAAATCTGTCATGACTGGAACTTTTCCCCGCCTGAAACCATGTCTAGCTAGAACTCTGCCTCGATTGGAACTCTGAACCGGTTGGAAATCTACCCCGCATGGAACTCGGACCCGTCTAGAACTCTGCCCTGCATAGATCTTTGCCCCGACTGGAACTTTGCCTCGCATGGAACTCTGCCCTAGCTGGAACTTTGCCCCGGATGGAACTCTGCCCCGCCGGAACTCTGCCGCGCCTAGAAATTTGTCTCGACCGAAAGTTTTCCCTTAGCTAGAACTCTGCCCTGGCTGGAACTTTTCCTCGGCTGAAACTCTGCCCCAGCTGGAACTTTACCCCGGCTGGAACTATGCCTTACATGGAACTTTACCCCGGCTGGAACTATTTGTCTTGCAGAACCCATCTACTAGGCATATTCACTGTCATTTGGGTTGAGAAACTAATGAACAAATTCGTCTTCTCATTGAAAATTTTATGACTTATAAGTTATTTTTAATTTGACAATTTCAAGTTATCTATTCGCATACTGGACCAAATAACAAATTTTTCATTTATTATCTGTAGATGTCAATTAAAATCAATGTTCAATGTTCTTGGAGGGAATGGATACTTGAAGGAACTAATAACCTAGCACTCCCAATTCTATGGTTGTTATTCCATTGCTTAATTTGAGTTATTGCATAGTATCTTATGAATAGATCTGTTAAGTAATTTTTCATTCATGGTTGAATTAGATAAATTCTCATATGTCTCTTTATTTTTTTTTATTTTTTTCAATGCATAAAATGACATTGTAATGATGAGTTGTTCTATCAAGATTGGCTAGATTGCATATCCACTGATCATCAAGTTTCTTCAACAGAGTGCTGCTCAGTTTGGAGAAACAATTTAAAACACTAAATCGGTGCATCTGGGCAAATAAAAGATGACCTCTTAGGATGCCAGCTTACACAAGCATTGTAGATATCCAACTAAGTGCTCCAAATGAAACCTTCATTCCAGATGATTTGAAGTTAAAAGAGTTGTTCACGAGAGCTTCTGCAAGGGCGTTCCAACCAGGGTAGAGTTCCAGTCAGAGCAGAGTTCCAGTGGGGAAAAGTTCCATCCGTGGCAGAGTTCCAGTGGGGCAGTATTCCAACTGAAGCAAAGTTTCAGCTGGGGTAGAGTTCCAGCTAGGGAAAAGTTCCAACAAGGACAGAGATCCAACAAGGGCAAGGTTCCAACAAGGGTAGGGTTCCTGTGAGGTTCTTGTTCATTCCAATAAAGTTCATGCATTGTCAAACGTACTTCCTATAGAGAGTTATTGAGCTAGCAGATATTTAGATATTTGGAATCTTCACAATTCTACGTTGGTAATGTTGAATGGGCATAGTTCCAGCCAAGGCAGAGTTCTAATCGGGGCAAGGTTCTTGTGAGGGAAGAGTTCCTTCCAAAATTTCATGCATTGTCGAACGTATTGATAGCAAATATTTAGATATTTGGATTCTCAAGGAGGCAAAGTTCCAGCCAGGGGAAAGGTTCCAGTTGGGGCAGAGTTCCAGCCGAGGGCAGAGTTCCAGTCGGAGCAAAGTTCCACCAGGGTAGAGTTCCAGCCGAGGCAGAGTTCCAGCTGGGGCAAAGTTCCAACCAGGGCAAACTTTAGATATTTGGAATCTTCACAATTCTACGTTGGTAATGTTGAGTGGGAAAAGTTTCAGTCGGGGCATAGTTCCAACCGGGGCACAGTTCTAGCCAGGGAAAAGTTCCAGCCAGGGCATAGTTCCAGCTGGGGCATAGTTCCAGCCAAGGGCAGAGTTCCAGTCGAAGTAGAGTTCCACCGAGGCAAAGTTCCAGTTGGGGCATAGTTTTAGCGGGCAGAGTTCCAGCGAGCCTTAGAGTTCCAGCGGGCATATAAGTCCCTTGATTTCCTCCCTCAGCCTTGATCAAGGCCTCAAGACCCATTCTTGGTGCACAAATCCTCGTAAGGGTACCTTGTCATGACCTTTGAGCCCTAAGAACTCTGACCCTCCTGGATCTTTACCCCGACTGGAACTCTGCCCTAGCTGGAACTTTACCCCACATGGAACTTTGCCCCAGCTGAAACTCTACCCCGACTGGAACTTTGCCTCGGTTGGAACCTTGCCCTGGCTGGAACCCTGCCCCGCCTAGAACTCTGCCCCACCTGGAACCCTGCCTTGGTTGGAACCCTGCCCCACTTGGAACTCTACCCCGCTTGGAACTCTGTCCTAGCTGGAACTCTGCCTCGCCTGGAACTTTTCCCTGGTTGGAACTTTGCCCCGCCTGGAACTTTGCCTCGGTTGGAACTCTGCCCCACCTGGAACTTGGCCCGGTTGGAACCTTGCCCTGATTTGAACTCTAGCACAGCCCAGGTCATGATATGGAAACTATATTGTTATCTGAAGTAAAAGATGGTTATGATATGATGACCAATCCATGGAAACTATATGCCTCATAGATATAAAGGACTTAAGCCTTGCAGATTTTTCCATGAACGAGGTTTCAAACCACCATATAAGTGAAACAAGATAGAGATCAACGAACCAAATAGATCAACCAGATACCAAGAGGAAATTTACAAAATAGAAACTCAAGCATTTCCATTATGCCATCAAATACATGTCTTTGCAAAGTTCCAGCCGGGGCAGAAATACCACCATTGAGGTTGAGGTCAAGCTTTTCATCCAAATGATAAGAAAACAACAAGCTCCTAATCTTCCTACGTATAATACCTAGTAGATGGGTTCTGCAAGACAAATAGTTCCAGCCGGTGTAAAGTTCCATGCAAGGCATAGTTCCAGCTGGGGCAGAGTTCCGGCCGAGGCAGAGTTCCAGCTAGGGAAAAACTTCCAGTCGGGACAAATTTCTAGGTGCGGCAGAGTTCCGGTGGGGCAGAGTTCCGGCAGGGCAGAGTTCCATCCGGGGCAAAGTTCTAGCTAGGGCAGAGTTCCGGGGAACTATGCCCTGACTGTAACTTTTCCCTAGCTGGAACTGTGCCCCGGCTGGAACTTTTCCCATTCAACATTATCAACGTAGAATTGTGAAGATTCCAAATCTCTAAATATCTGCTAGCTCAATAACTCATAGGAAGTACGTTCGACAATGCCTGAACTTTATTGGAATGAATAAGAACCTCACAGGAACCCTTCTATTGTTGGAACCATGCCCTTGTTGGAACTCTAGCCCAGCTGGAACTTTGCCCCGCTGGAACTATGCCCTGGCTAGAACTTTGCCCTGCTGGAACTCTAGTCTGACTAGAACTTTTCCCTCAGCTGGAACTCTACCCTAACAGATATTTAGATGCTTAGATGTTTGGATTCTTCATATTTCTATGTTGGTAATGTTGGATGCACATATCGATGGTTTGGTTAGAGTGGAATATATTTGACCATTGATAGAGTGCAAGCATTGTGCACTTACCTAGGAGGTTGTTACCTTATGTGGAAGGTTGAATAATCATCAGGTGCAAAAAGTGGGGGAACTGGTCACCTGATTATGAGGTACATGTTTCCACACAAGCTAGCACTCCTAAAGCGCAACGTTTTCACTAGGGTTTAGCTGAGATAAGCTTTTAGAAGTGTTCCCACCGGGATGTAAGAATCATCTTCTCTTTGCTTTAGATCTTATTGGGTCCAATCACTTTGAAGAGGCGGAGTTCCAGCCGGGGTGAGGTTTCAACCGAGGTAGAGTTCCTTCTAGGGCAGAGTTCCAGCCGGGGCATAGTTTCAGCCAGGGCAGAGTCCAACAAGGGAAGGGTTCCTATGAGGTAAGAGTTCATTTCAATAAAGTTCATGCATTGTCGAACGTACTTCCTATAGAGAGTCACTGAGCTAGCATATATTTAGATATTTGGAATCTTCACAGTTCTACATTGGTAATGTTTGATGGGCAAAGTTCCAGCTGGGGCACAGTTCCAACTGGGGCACAGTTCCAGCTAGGGCAAATTTCCAACCACAGCATAGTTCCAGCCGAGGGCAGAGTTCCGGTTGAGGGCAGAGTTCCAGCCGAGGGAAGAGTTCTAGCTAGGGCATGAATGCCGAGGCAGAGTTTGAGCCAAAGCAGAGTTCCAGCTGGGGAAAAGTCACAACTCTCTCTAGCAAATTTAACACCACCATTGGCCTATCATCTAGGGTTTGATGAAGACAACCCTTTCCATATGTAAGAAGATGATCTCAAGCACCCAACACTCTTTCCATACTTTTAATCTCATTGCATTCAAAGTGTTTGAAGGAATGTAAGCACAGGGATATATTCCAGACATCGTAAGCTTCAATAGCCGCATCAAAGGGATTTGCAGGAATGACAAAATCGAGGTTGAGGTCAATATTTTCATCCAAATGATGAGCAAACAACAAGATCCTAATATTGTTACATATAATACCCTAGTAGATGGGTTCTACAAGACAAATAAATCCAGTCAGGGTAGAGTTCCAGCAGGGGCAAAGTCATATCTCCCTCTAGCAAACTTAACACCACCATTGACCTATCATTTAGGGTTTGACACAATCATAGCTCAGCTAGGATAGGGCACCACAGTCATGCTACAACAGTCACAGTTTAGCAGAGAAAGGGACACGACAACCATAGTACAACAGAGAAGGGACACATTGTCCTGTATCGACAGAGAATGCACACACCAAACCAAGAACCCGACATGCATCAATCTGCTTGGTCCCAGACCAAAAATCATAGGAGACAACTAGGGGCCCTCTGTGATGATGAAGATTGAATATGTGGGCTTCAATATTAACAAGTATGGTTTACAAAGTTAATCTTGTAAGTTCAATTATCATTGTGGAAGATCACACCCAAATCAAAGATGGATTATGAAAATGGGTTTTTATGCTCTTCATCTTGACCAATGTTATTACCATGTGCATGTGCGTGATGAACAATATATTGTGCATGTTGGTGTTTGTATACATGGATGATACCATTATCTACAATTGTACATGGGAGGAATCCCCGGAGCATGTCTTGACCAATGCTACTACCATGTACATTTTCCTAATGAACAATATCTTGTGCATGTTGGTGTTTGTATACATGGATGACACCCTCATATAAAATTGCACATGGGAGGAATACTTGGAGCATATGCAACAAGTCTAGCTAAATCTTTAGTGTTAGAATCTCCAAAATCACCTTGATAGGTGTCCCTTTGTGATGATGAAGATTGAATATGTGGGCTTCAATATTGACAAGTATGGTTTACAAAGTTAATCTTGTAAAGATCAAAGATGAACACCATTAAATATTGATCCCATTCTCAACTTTATATCATCATCTAGCTTCCATGGCCTTTAATGAGTATGGTATACAAGTTTATCTTGGAAATATCACCACCATTAGAGATTGATTCCATACTCAAAACATTATATGACTCTGTAGCTTCTTTGGCCTTGCTAGTTTTTATTGTAAATTTGCATTGGGTTCTTCACACATAAGCTAGTCTTTTAAGCGTATTTGAAATTTAATGATAATAAATTAGTCCTTCAATGGATCAAGAAACATCAAAAGGCCTTTGAAGAATCAAAGCACCAACTCCACTTTACCAACTTTTTTCATCCCTAATATCAATGTATGATTCAAGATCAAGATCTATGCTTAGAGTTTGCCATGGGAGTTTTCCTCGTGAGCAACCCAACTATTTTCACTTAGATACTTTTGGTGATATTATGCACTGGTACTTTGCATACAATGAGGATTTTTGTGCCATTGTTCAAGCAATTTGGTAGTGGTGTCATTACATCCTTGGTAAGGAGACAATTATACAATTTGATCATAGGCCTCTTCCATTCTTGCCAAGGTGGAGAAATATAGGCATAAGAAGTGGATGCCATATTTGTAATAGTGTATTTGGTTATCAATCACAAGCATGGTTGTGAGACTAAAGTTGCCAGTTGCCAAAGACAACCTATGACTTCTACATTGTACACTATTCCAATATACTCATTGACATAATTTAGAAGTTTTAGGCACCATTATATCCAATGAACCAATCTACAACTATCTTTAGAAGGCCAATGGATTGAAGAATAACATTTAACTATTCTTCCATGGAGACTATGCTCCGCAAAACACCTTGTGCTAACAATTTAAATGTGAAGTACATTGTTCTAAAGAAATATTCCATCACAATGCACAACAATTTCTTTGGAACCAACATGCATCAAGATAGCAATCAATAGCATTAAGCAAGGAAACATTAAATGCAATATATACTTCGACATAAACCATAGACTAAAATGCTTCAAATATAACAAAGCATATCCTAGTGTATATTGCATTTTGCACTCCCTTACACGATCCATAATTGCACATTAAGATGTCAAAAGACCATATTAATTCCTATACACTAGACATCATCATTAATACAACATTTTACACACATAGGTTATATACTCATTTGTTCAATCCATTATAGGCTTGGGACTCTATCAATTTGGATTTATTTCAAGTTTTCCCTTTACTAGGCATAATAATCATTGCATATTTGGTGTTATTGATTCTCAATTCTAAGAAATGAAAAGTACATTTTCTCTTTACGTGTTTGGTCCCATTTTTATCTTGCTTCATCTATAGTATTTAATCATGATTTTCTCATATCAATTAGTTTTGGAAAATCTCTTTGGTCTTTGCTTCATACTCAACTAACATTTCTATTGTTTTCATCCATATGGTGTGGTGGACAAATATATCCATACTGTGATGATGTACAAACATAAATTGGTAGCCACACTCATGTAGTCAATCTCCTTCATATATACAATCATGTTCATGCTCACACGTGGAAAGAATGCATTTGCTCTTGATATTTAGCCCTATAATGGAATGTTCATGCTTACACTTTGGAAAAATGGAACTCGTCTAATTTTCACTTAACACTATATTGGAATGTATTGGAAAGAATGCATTTGTTCTTGACATTTAGCATCATAACTGAACCTGTCTAAAAGAATGCATTTCCTCTTGATATTTAGAGCTATGAATTAATTGAATAATACCATCTTTGCTTGAGAGTATAAAATAATTCTCAAGCATCATCAACCCACTACACCTACTTATTAGTAATTTAAGCATTCTCAAGCTACCAATGTCTAAACACTCACTTATACTATAATCACTCTCAAGCTACCAATGTCTGTAGACCCACTTATCAGTGATTCAAGCACTGTCAAGCAACCAATGTGTTACTTGTGTAAAGTGCCACAAACTTGCTTATTATAACACAATAACCAACTTTGACAACTTACATGTTGTTGAACATCTTCAACACTGGCTGATCTTCACCTCACCACTTGTTAACCTTCAATGTTTATCAATCTATCTACAAGTAAGCGTAAACTTGGCAATTCTCCTTGTTTGCAAGTCTCTTTCGCTCCCATCTTATTGACACTATGCTACTTTTTTATGGGCATGTACCTCATCCTAACAACTCCCTAAATGCTCTATCCATCCAATCTATTACTTCTAATTCATTCTCTTTTAAATCATTTTTCCTACCAATTTACAACACCTATCACCTTATTAATCCAATTCACATAAAAACCAAAGCAATCATTCCTCCTTTTGACCAGTTACCTACATATTACAACCATTCCAATCTTTACACATTATTCAATCTAGATCTACCTCCACACTCCCAACAACCCATCGTCAATCTGAAATAAATCTTGTAACTAATGGTGAAAAAAATAATGACGGAACTTCCTCAATATTTTTTAATTTTACATTATATTTTTCGATCTATTTTAATGAAACAATTTGAAAATTTACGTTGTAGCTATATATATTATATTGCAGATATTGCTCATATTTATTATTCAAGGTAATAAATTTAAAAATACAAAAGCTATATAATGACAATAATTTGCAATCGATATTTCCATGCATGCATGTCTGCATGTGTTTCAGTGCGTTGTTAACCCTGAAGCTGCAGGGATATAAATCTCATTACATTTTATCGCCTTTGTTCAATCATTTTTTAAAGAATTTATGCCACTATAACCAATATCTATTTAAAGAGATTAATTCTACATTAAGTCCATCATGTGGGAATATATGGATTCTTTAATGTTTTATCTGTGAAAGCTGGTACATGCAAAAACAAGACAAATTTTAGGATACAAGAAGATTTGCTCAAGTTATTCGAAATTTCTATTGACCTGAATTCCTATGTAGTACTGGATTTATGAGAAAACCTTCACTTTCTTAGTAATCCCTACTTGCAAGGTTACATTAATCACGCTGACTCGTACATGTTTATAGTATTATTTTACATTATTATTCCTTTTTTGAACCCAATGAATAACCTCCATAGCAATATCCAGCAATGCAAAACAGTATTTGGTCGGAAATACCCAAATCCCTATTAGCAAATTTATGGTACATACTCTATTTAAAATATAGGTGGGCTAAATTTTGTTAAAACAACACGCAGGAATTAGGCCCATACCTGCACCAAACTTACATTGATCACACTTACTGGTACATGTTTGTAGTGATATTTTTCCATGATTGTGCAAGTTTTTGAACCTGATGAAAAACTCCATAGCAAAATCTAGCAAGGTAAAACAATATTTGTCGACAATACACAATGCGTGTTAACATATTTATAGTAGAGACTCTATTTAAAGTATATGTTGGTAAAATTTTGTTAAAACTTTAGCATGCTAAAATTAGGCCAATAACATATTCCAGATTGCAGCAATACGCATTAAATATAAGCCATATATGAATATGTTCTACTAAAAAATTTGAAGGCTCCATTTAGAATGACCACTCATAAAACTGTATACAAATAAAGAAAAGCCATAAACATTCAAGCATAATCTTTTTACAGATTGCATCTAACTGCCACATTACATAATATTTACAAGCACAACACTAATGCAATTCGCCTTTTCTTACAGTAGAGAAATCCACAACAATAACACTTGCACTTGAATATCTAAATAGAAAATAACCTATTCAATGACAGACAACACTAAAAGTTCAAATGGCCCTAGGATGGATTTGATTATGCACATTCAATCAAAATCTGTACATGAGCAGGATCCAATGCTTGTACTCAATATACTTTCCACACTGTTGTCTGCACTGGAGATAGGAAAACGCCTAAGCTAGATGGCCATGAGTCAGCAAATGAATTATCTGAGAATCCAATTTTATTGGACAAATTGTTAGCAAATATGGTGGTGTTTGTTATAAGGAGGCTGGTTGGATTTCAGGCCAGAAACACCACAAAATCCGTCAGTGAAACCCCCAAGAGCTCTGCGTGGAGCATTAGTTCCAATAGCCTTCTGACAGATAGGCTCATCTAGATCTTTTTTCTTAGTAACTTTCAAATTCAGAATACCTGATAAAACGATTCTGAGATTTAGCACTTGTTTAAGTAGAGGCAGCCTAAAGAACTGCTCATGAGGACCATTTCCAGTTACATCATTCAAGAGCAATTGGGACAGTGAGTTAAAGAAGCTACATCCACATTCTTGGCCTAAAACAAAAGCAACAAGCATCCCAACTGCGTGGCCAACGAATAGTAACAGAAGAATAATTGGAGCTTCGCTATCGCTACCCTTTGCCAAGATGGCAGAAATTTTCATTCCCAAACCAATCGCTCTTGAGGAGAAATAATTTACAACGGACATTAAAAAAAACTCAGAACACATTTAACTACCACAATTACATCTAGATAACCAGAATGCACAGATAATAAGCACCTATGCACATAAAGTTGGGATTATTTTGATCATCAATGACGCTCAAGAGAGTGACTATATTGAAAGAATTCACAACATGCGACAACGCCCACAAGAGAGCATGCTTGGCTTCTTTAGACCCGTTCATTGCCACAATCACTCTATTCCTGGAATTCGAACTCACCTTCTCCCCAGAAAACGTGCCCGAGCCCTTGCTGCTGCTTAACTGTTGCGGGATCGAACCCCTGCCTCGCATTTTCGAAACCCCCTCCTACTCTCTCACTTCTCCAGCATCTTGCGAGACAGGTCTTCCGGTATTTCTATGAAGGGAGAAACATGAAGAAAGGAAATGGTGGAAGCAGTCATAGGTGCGGAATCTGCTGTGTTGAATATGATGAGAGAAGGTAGGAATTTGAAATCATTCTCACTTTTGGAATATGTGTCATCCATATGTTCGAAACCTGTGTGTATCTGTTTATTGTAATGGAGAAGTGGTCGGAACCTGTGTGTATATGTTCATTGTAATGGAGAAGAGCAAAAAAATGCAACGGAGAAGAGCCAAAAAACCCAGGAGCTATCAAGCTGCTGAGTAACTATCGGAGGGAGTGGGTGTAGGATGAAGTTTGAATATAGCGGGATCGGGAAGCCCGAGACAGAGGGAGTTGGTGGAGTCTTAATTGCAAGGGTGGGGTGGGACGTCGAGGAGGAGGAGACGGTGACTGACGGTGGAGGGTGTAATGACGACGGGAGCGCAACGGAGGGACTGCGAACGGGGTGGTAGCGACGGTGAGTGAATGGGAGCCGGGCAGTCAGGTCTGGTGGCCGGAGGGCCGGCGCGACGATTGCCGCCGGGCAAAATCGTCGCGTCGGTAGCTTACTCCGAAAGTTTATGCCTTGAAACTTTGTTTTATTATTTAAAATACAGACAAATTGATGTCACACTCATTGAGTTGTTTTTTAGTTAGTATAATTTTTTTAATATAATTTCGCACTTCATATTTATATTTTTCCCATCAAAAAAATATTAATACTTTATATTATTCCCATCAAAAAAATATTAATACTTTATATTAGTATATGTAAATAAGTTTTATAAATAGACATTCTAGTAGCACATAGAGAGTTGACCAAAAGACAAAGTTCAAGCCACATCATAAATCCGGGTCCAAATGCAACAACCATAAAGTTGTGATTTATATGTACCAAAAAATTTGGTCCCACCAAAAACTGAAGATAGACAAAGAAATTGTCAAAAGAGGTAGCCCATGAACCAACCCAACATCAAGAACAAGAGTAGTAAGCCGCAAAAAAAACTCCAACCACAAAAAAGTACCTAACTAAACCAACCCTCAGACAAATATGGCCTGGAGGCCACCATTCGAGGCCATAGATCTCGCCGACCAGAACTCAAAAAAACTAAAACCATCAACAATAATGAGAGCCCGTTTTGATAACAAATCTTCTTTGTAACACACCTAAAAATCGTACATAATTTCTATGTTTAAAATCACTTTTGGTTCTAAAATCTAAAGTCTTGTTGTTATAAAAGGATTCACTAAAGTTTAACAAGGCCATATCCTTTCGGAACCTTCGGCCAGAATTCTACAGGTGATGTATTTGTTTATCAGTTTTGTACTTAGTTTTTATTACAAGGTTTGACCTCGGCATAGTTTACACTATGTCTGTAATGTCCTACCCCTAAGCATGAGAAGCTT
Source organism: Pseudotsuga menziesii (assembly GCA_001517045.1). Classification (NCBI taxonomy): domain Eukaryota; kingdom Viridiplantae; phylum Streptophyta; class Pinopsida; order Pinales; family Pinaceae; genus Pseudotsuga; species Pseudotsuga menziesii. Next base: position 18,794 of record LPNX010685524.1, read on the forward strand.
GGGTTTGTATAGTATGGATTCTCCATACATCGATTTCCTAACAAGAAGCAGACAAGGTTTTGGTCTAATTGTGTTTTAGTTGGATCCACATGTTTTTTAATCCTTGATGTGGTTTTCACGATCCTATATGCTCTGGATGCATCTTGTTTTTAAGACAATTAGCATGTGAGTGGATACAACTTCAAGGGATCTTCTTTATGTCCTTTAAGCTTAAACTACAAGACTATGCAATATATATGTTTAAAGGTTTTTATGTTTTTAATCTAACTCTTATGTTACGACTCTCCCCGAACATCATGGGAGGGGTCTGAGACTAGCCATGACCCACAATGGCATTAGTCCCATAACCCAAAGTGTAAAGGTTTGCAACATATGTTATTGCAATGTCATTGTGTGCAAGGTTGAATTACACGACCAAGGTTTTGTTTGGCATATGATTGATCACGTGATGATTTATGGTATGGTTTATATTATTATTTGTATGCAATGCATCATCCAATATTTGGATTTGCAATTATTCGTTATAATAATTATGGTCATGTTATTAAATGGAACTTTTGGGTTGTAATGATAACATGGCCTGGTTGCGAGTTGATAGTGCAATCAGGTCCACGAGGAAGTACGGGACTCAATCCTGCCCTACACCTGGATGGTGATATCGACAAGTTTCATAGGGTTTGTAAAGGCCTTTCACTTGGTCTGAGGGTTGCATTATTGGTTTTGAGGTTAGCCGAGAGCTGAGCTCTGTAACTCTGTTGGTTTTTCCATGAGGTTTTCACAATGTTTAACACAAAAGGGTTTTGGTTCTTTCTGAGGTGGCGAGTACTCTGGAGTTTTCCATTGATGGTGGCCTGGCTAACCCGAGCTCCATCAAACCATCAAAATGTCCATCTGGTGAACACTCTGCTTTAGTAGGTAACTGCAATGAAATCCTTTATTGCATTCTTAAGTTTGATAAGTTTTCATTCCTTTTTTAACTGATCTCAGTTCTTCTTACAGACTTGGACAAACATGGGTGCTCGAAGGAGCCGACACTTGGCCAATAACGCCCAGTGTCATGGTAAGAACTTCCGAACATGTATATATAAACTAGTTCTAAAAATTAAAATATTTAAATGCTTAAATCTAACTTTGACTGGTTCAATATGTAGGTATTGGCGTTGGGAGGAAGGCGACATGGTCACCTCCTCCGAGGCTCACATCTTAGAATGCCAGTGTAAGTGGTTCTCCACTTTGTTTGTTCTATAAATGTTTTCACTGATTCTTTCACTTGTAAAATGTTGACCCCTTTTACTTGTTGGTTTCCAGACTCGAGGACAGAGTCATGAGATTTAAATGGTGGTTGCAAACTTTAAGATAAGTCTCCTATCCAAATCTAGTCTATGTGTTAATGTTACTTGTGGGTTCACAGTCGTCGCTATGGAAAAGCTTGAGAAACCTTGTAATGATGGTTTCTCCTGTGAACTATTTGGTTAAAGAAATGAGGCCACCATCCTCAATGGTTTTACTTCCTGTAGTATTTGATGGTTAATAAAATACTATTATTTTATGACTCTGTAATGGTTATTTTACTTGTATTAAGGAATGTACCTTACACAGAGATGGTAGCCATTGTAAAAATGGTCTTACAGCTGTGGAGGAAAGTGTTTCCGTTGTTCTGTTTATATATGTGTGTGTGTGTGTGTGTGCGCGCTCTTGCTATTAAATTTGTTGATACTTAAGGATAGTATTACAGTCATTGTGTATTCTCTTTGTTTGGAAATAATAGAGGGCATTACTACACTTGCGATTCTGTAGGTAGTTATTTATTTGTTTAAATGTTAACTTACAGGGCTTGATCCTTCCCTATCACGATAATAGATGCGATATCTACATATTTGTATTTTGATTATCATATTTGTGACTCGAAACTTGTAAGTGGTTGTAAAAGAAAGGATTTTTGATCCCATGTAGCTACGGGATTTGATTGAGAAACCTTGGTAGGAGGGAGATCTTTTTAAACTGGGAATATGAGGCTCCACCTCTATGTTTATTATATTATACGTTATTCTTTTTAAAATTTACAGTTGGAAAATTAAATACATTGTTTGGTAGCCACAATGGGATTTTGGACCTACGCCAAATCCTTTGCCATAAAGTAAATGTGATAGTTTGTGTATCAATTAGATCTGAATATATTTCATGTTGTTTATTTTCTATTAAAGGATTGCAATATTGACCCAATAATTATAATTTTGAAAGGGATTTGATCCCGTGACTTGTATGTAGTTTGATTTGTTTGATGGTTTTGATATAAGCGTCCCTTCAGATATACTCTAAAGTATGAGATCTGATTACAATAAAACTAAGGATCTTCGATCCAAAAGTTTGTTCTTCGCAAGGTTGTAATGTTAAGGAAATAACAGTATTCTAAGATACATGTAGCTAAAGGGATCTGTTAGTAAACATGGTTTGATATATTAGTATTTAGATCCTAGTTTGAATATGAAATATATACATTCTTATTATAGTATTTCCTATGTAAAATCTTATGATATTTATCCATGTTTTTTCATGTATAGATCTTTATTCGATGCTTAATACTTAATTAATTCCCATGTCATAATACTATGATTATTATTTAAAGGGTTTCATGTATATAGTTAAACTATAAGCTACAGATCTATATACTAATATTATTTAATCTGACATTAGACGTTTATGTAATGAATTTAGATAACGTTGCATAAATTGTATCCTTTTTCTTACTTAGAAAGAATGTAGATCTATTCTTATAACCAGACATTATAAAATCAGTTGTTAATTTAACTTAAAAAAATATAGAGTAAGAAGATATATGGAAAACAATGCTTTTAGGGAATAAACAGTTGAATAAAGCTAGTTTTGTGCATATTAGAGCTAAATGAATTTACTACAATAGTTACAAGTATAATAACCATAAATTAGTCGACGACACTTAGAGTTTAGCAAACTACAGATCTAGGAAAATAGATTCTACAACATTAACATGTAAAGTAGAAACCTCGCACAAACTCTTTGGGAAAACAAGAGTGGGGATGTTGTTCCTCCCAATGAACTCCCAGAGTAACCAAACTACTTGCTCCAGAACCCCCAATCCTGTTCGCTGAACCACAAGAGAAAAACCTTAATGCACCATCTCTTGAATTTCACATATGTTTAATCCATGTCCAGTGCTATCCTCCTTCTCCTTATGGACATACTAATTTATAGTATTTTGTCTAGGAATTGGTCATTTATGAGCCTCCTTCTCTTTAGCACTAAACTAGAAGTTGTGACCTAATTTTAGGGGATGATGCCCCATGCATCCTAGGTTCTCACTTAGTGGTTTTTGTCACTTGTCTTTTTCCTCTTGTGGGTCAGCAAACACTCTTCAATAGCTATATCCACTCTTGTCCCCCTTTCAACATATTTTATTAAATAAAATTGTTTTGATTAGAAAATGTTTTATTCTTGACCTTTTTGTCAAAATTAATAAAATAATCATAAAGTATTTACAACATAATTAATAATAATAATTAATTTTGGGGGCATTACATTCCTGGAGGTTTTGTTTCCTGAAAATGTGAGAGAATGATATGTTATTGAACCCACAAATCAAATTCCAGATTCTTTTCAGCCATGGATTAAGGTGAAGTAGATTAATCCTTTGGATTCCCTTGGCTTAGTTGATGATGACTCTAGAATCTCCATATATATGGATCCAATATAAGTCAAGGCTTTGTGTGAATTGTAGAAGGACCTAAAGCGAGAGGAGCTTCCCCTTGGTATTTGTACTAGGGTTACAGTTCATCCATAATTTATAGAAGCTAAATTCATCCATCAGAAGGATCACACTATCCCCACAAATTCTGGACTCCAATTGGAAAGCCCCATCAAAAAAACCCATCAATCTATGTGCAGGGGCCAGCTCTTTGAGTACTCGATGATTTTTCAAAATGTTGCATCTAGTGCATTGCACCAAGACAGATTCAAGAAATGCATTCAAACCTTTGAGACCTGTAGCAAAAACATTTGGCAGAGAACCCTCAAAACTCCATTTGTTTATGATTTTTCTAGATTTCCCACAGGATAAAATAAGGCATTGAAATCCAATAAGGGTTTTTGTGTTTCCATTCAATGAAACAGTCCGATAAGGTATCGATGTTCCAAGTTGTATTAGTTTTTAACAATCCACCAATAATCTACCAAACTGATTGAGAAAAGCTGCAAGAAACAAACATATGAAAATAAAAATTCTTCATCGAGACCACACAGTGGGAAAAAATTTGGGTCGATCATACATCTTTTTAGTATATTATGCGAGGTTAAGAGTCGATTTTCCAGTGCTAACCAACAAAAAATAATAACACAATGCGACGCCTTCCATGACCATATAAAATGCCACCATTGATGTCACAGATATTTCATTTGTAACCTGCTGGTAATCCTGTTTTGCAGTGATACTAATCAACCCCTTGTTGAATGTCCATTTTAAACTATCAGGAGCACCTTCCAACCTGGTAGATCCTAGTTGTAATCCATGGATGTATTTAGTCCATTCAGCCCCCATCGAGCCATATAAACCCAGTTGTGCAGTGGTAATCCAACCCTGAGAAGATGTCTGATTGATGGGCGACAAAGAGATATGGTATAGTGAATAATATCCCTTCCTTTGCAAATGAAAAATAAGATCCAATGATAACTGATACTATAAGAGACCACTAATGATAGGGTCCTACCCCACCCTGATAGCCTTCCTGTCACCAGAATCCCAAGCCAACTAGGATCCAAAAATCTTAAAGGCCCCTAAGAGACCTGCCTGGATATTTGAAATTCGACGACAAGGTTTGTTAAAGCTTTGAACCCACTAAACCTCATTTCTACTTGCGCAGAGTAATTTTCAGCTACTCTAACATAGCTCAATTGTTTGGTTAGAAAAAAGAAATAATTCTATACAAGTTGTGGTGGTGGAAGTACTTGAGTCGTAGAAGAGATAAGCAGACAATACTTGCTTGCGGAATGTTTTGTGAAAGTGTATCGAGCCTTAGCTAGGACTCATTGTGGCTATTGTCATTTGTGGTAGATTTGAGATCTTGTTGTAATCATACGAAATTTGTCAAAATCAATTGTTAAAAAAAATAACCTGGATCACAAGATCAATTGTTAAAAGCAAAATAACTTGAATCACAAAATCAATTGTTAAGAGCAAAAGAACTTGGATCGCATGTATGTAATAGTTGATGACTACCATAATTCAAAGGTTAGGATCCATAAAGCTTGAATGTTGGGTGACACCCATAAGCACGAGATAAAACAAAATTTGCATGAGAACAATGAATCAATTTATTTATCAACTGAGATCAAAATTTCCATGAGAAGCAATGAATCAATTTATTTATCAACCAAGATCATTGGTAGTTGAAAGAGTTAGAATCAATTGACTTCCAAGTTTTGCTGTATAATATATTATCTACCCATAATAAGTAAAGCAACTTTGCCTCCAAGTACATATTCTTTAAATGGTTGCGTTGGCGGATAGAGGCATTAGACATTAATGTAGAAGTCTAGGTGGTAAGTTATTGAGTGATAGTGGTTGAGAAGCTTTGGATTGTGAATATGAGGTAGAGAAGAAGTTGGGGATCTCTTAGGGTAAGAATTTAATTCAGATGATGGTTGTTCATCTCTTTCTCTGTTGGTTGAAGATAAAATGATGGGTAAAGTTTGATAAAATGAAGTAAAGATTGATAAATGAAGAGAAGCTTTCCTTTAACTTTGAAAATATCATGATTTCATTTCCTGATAGTCCTAAGGGTTTGAAGATAACAAAGATTTTGTGCTACAAAGTATTTTATGTGGTTGGAGGGTTTCCACTACATTGATTGTTCACTTCTTGGGTGTCCAAAATACAATAACATATTGTGGAAAAGGATGCAAGTTGAGGAATAGATGGGGAATCTCTTCAGGTGTTTCAGGAAGTGAAGGAGTCTCATGCGATGTACATGGAGTAAATCCCAAGTGAGGTGAAGGATTTACTCTCCAAAGTGAAGCTTTGGATAATGTATAAGAAGGAAGACATTTAGATTGCAAGGATTATAGAGGATATAAATTCATAGGTGAGAGATTTTGGAAATACCAACTATGGAAAAGAGTGGGAAAAGAAGTATTATAAAACTCTTACCCTCTAGTGGCATACCAAGACTTTGCTTAACAAAGCACTATTCGACTTTGCTTAACAAAGCACTATTGAATAGTTAGGAGGAACAAAATAAAATGTTGCTCCAAATGGATGAAATCTAGGATTAGATAATAAAAAAATGAAGAACATGCAAAATATCATTATCATTGCTCTTATTGGGTCGGAATTTGCTTCTCCAAGCCTTGCCTCGATTGTTGCTTTAAGCTCTGCTATGGATCACGAGTCCTCACATGAGAAAGCAATGCTCTAACATTGTCATTTCTGATGATGACACTAAAAAATAGTCCTAAGTTTTTTAACTCCTATTGTTTGGCTCTCTAGATATCACACGTATGTTGTAAGCCTTATTCATATAGTCTTATTCATGTTATGGTCGCTATAGATCTTTGTACATTGTCACTTTAGATAGTCTTATTCATGTTATGGTCACTATAGATCTTTGTACATACAACGTGAATTTTAGTTTACTTTTATGAATACTAAATGACAATTTGTATTTAATCTTTAATAGAGTTGTCCTAGGAAACACAAACTATAAATTTTTGTATATTCAATTTAAAATAATATAATTTTATAACTGAAAAAAAAAACATTACTATTTAGAACATTTTGAAAAAATATATATTTAAAAAAAACATTCATAACCCAAAGTTTTGTACATAGACAATATGTACATGTAATTTTAAAACTTATGAACATAGATACAATGTTACTTTAAGAAGTGAGTAATACAAAATAAATTCAAATTTTTATTAAAAATAGTATTTTATTAAACAAAATTTAATTTTATTTGAAATTTGAAAGTTTTTGTATTCAAAATATATTTTATATCCATGATTTAAAATTAACAAAATATCTATTTGTATGACTCAAAAGTTTTATTCTCTAAACACAATCTCAAACTATATAAATAAAATATTTAAAAAACTTTTAAAAAGTAAAATTACATTAAAATAATAAATAAACATTCTATAATTTAAGAACTAAGTTTAAATTATATTAATAATATTTCAATACATTTTATATCATTAAATTTTGAATGAGTCATAGAATCAATCTTTATAGTACACTTGTTTCATGTTCGTCCATAAATAAAAAACATAGCTAATAGTCCACTCCAAATTTTAAATAAAAAAGTTCGTCAAACATAAATATTTCAAAACTTTTAAAATTTAGCTCTATATATAAAATAGATTAAAATAATAATTAATAAACATAAAAACTAAGTAATATTATAAACTTAACAAAGGATATAATCATAAATTTGTTAAATAAAATTAGAATTATTTTTTAATATAAATAAATTTAAAATTTCATATTTCATATTTAAAAATTTCAAATTTCTTACAAATTTAAATATACTTTGTCTTTTACAAAATTGCTAACATCCAAAATAAATTTGAAAAAGAGTACATTAAAAAACAAGTCTAACTTTAATGGACAAGTCGAATCTTAAGTAGACAAAATAAATCTTTTATCAAAATGAGAAAATGTATTGAAATTAGCTATTCATATAGAGTCAGGTTAAGCCTCGATGTATTAAGTACATACACGGGATTCAATTTTATTGGAGAAGTTAGTTTTTTTATTAATGTATAAATTTTTTAAGTAAAATAAATTCTCACTTTAAATAGTTGGATCCCTCGTAATGCTTAATAGATTTAGTTTTAAAAATTTAAAGTGATTTATTTTGGTTTTAATTTATTTTATTTTATTGATTTACACGAATTTCTTAATTTTTTTTAATTATTTTTTATTATTGACAATGTTATTTTAAATTACAACTTCTCCCTCATACTAAACTCTATAACCACCTCACTACCAACTATAGCTAAAGGACAAAAGAGTAAAACACCTTCTCCTTTGTACTAAACCCTATTACCACCTCACTACCAGCTATAGCTAAAGGACAAAAGAGTAAAACACTACTTCAGACAAAACTAAAACTAATCTGTTCAAACTTACTCAGCCATGACATCATTGAAATTGATTTGAGTAGAAGAAATAAAAAACCATAACATCATTGAAATTGGCTTAAGCAAATGAAGATTAAAAAACATTCCAAATAAATTTTTTAACATGAATTTTTTTAATTACTTCTTATTTTTGACAAAAATACAACTTCTCTGTCATTAACAAACAAAAAAGAGTAAAGACACCATTAGAAAAAAAAGACTAATCCATTCAAACTAAGTCAGCCATAAAATCATTGAAATTGATAAAATGCAAGAGCTATTCATTGAGCTGCAAAGCATTAATGTGGCTGTAGCAGGCTTGATGGCCATTGAATTTTGAGTAGCTCAAGATCCAACGATCATTAAGCTTGCTGCAGCAGCATTAAATGCTTTACAGCTCAATGGATAGCTCTTGCCAGATAAAAAGGCATTCCAGATAAGAGATTTTATATTAATAGTGTGATATTGAATATTCTCTTTTTATCGAACAAAGATCAGTCAAACAGTACACTGGAAGACCGCCTCATTTCTGGCAGCAATAAAAACATGTGGAGTTATTGAATAAATATATACAGCTATTGATTTCTTTATTAAAAGATATACTAATCACCCTGCAAGGATATTATTTTACAGAGGTGCAGAATCAGATTCCTGCAATCTAACTTTATTCTGTTGGAGCTGTTGCATGTCAAGAACAAAAGCATGCAAATCCATAAAGGAAGATCCATCTTTATCCACAGCCATTTTAGCATGCTTCCTGAGCTCCTGAGCTTTCCTTCTCATGGTTTCCCCTTCTTCCTCTGCCAGAAGCATGGTCACTGCTCTTCTCACTTCCTCTTCATCTGGTACACTGTTCAGACCCACACATATCTTTAAGGCCACCCCCAATCGTTCTTCCAGAAGCTTCGAGATAAATGGCTGATCTGCAATCATGGGCCATGAGATCATAGGTACTCCCATGCTCAGGCTCTCCAGCGTAGAGTTCCACCCGCAGTGACTCAGGAATGCACCAACGGAAGGATGCGAGAGAATGAGGAGCTGAGGCGCCCATCCCCATATAATCAGCCCTCTATCTCGGGTTCTGTGTTCGAATCCCTCCGGCAAACCCACTTCGGTTTCTTTAGGTTTGGGTTCTGTCTGAGAGTGTCGGATGGCCCAGACGAAACCCTGCCCGCTGGCCTCTAAGCCCGTAGCCAGTGCACAAATTTGCTTCTCGTTCATAGTCAATTGGCTCCCCAAACACACAAACACAACGGATTGCGCAGACCGAGAATCCAACCACCGCAAGCATTCTTCTTCATCGATATCCGCCGCCTTTCCGCGGCTATAAATAATTCTTCGATCGATCACTGTATCGTGGAAAACAGCAGGAGGAAGTATGGAACCTATGCTCCATACAGGTTTCCCTGTCAAGCGCCCAATGTGATCAATCCCCAAGGAATCGAGCTCATAAAACGTATTAATCAGGATGCCCCAACCCTCCATGCTTAGGTTAATGTTCTCTGTTAGGATACCCCAGTCGGGAAAAGAATCGGGATCCCGCATAGCCGGAGTCAAATCTGATTTGCGTAGCTTGAGGTCGAAGCTCAGTTCGGGGACCTCAAAAAGCTCGTCGTCTCCCTCCACGCTCTTCTGCGGCGTGTAGTTCAAGACGGAGTGCATGATCGACATAGCAAACGCCCCCGCCGTGTAGAAAACCACGATGGGGATCCCGAACTTGGCGCCCGAACGGTGAATCCAACCCGTAGCCAAGTCGCCGATGATGCATGAGATTGCAGGAGGATCAGAATCCTGTGGGGCTTGCTCGGTATGAATTTGCTGCTCCAGCCATTCTTCCAAAGGGTCGGCTAGCTTGTAGGACGAAAGGACCAGTTTCTGGAAGATATGATAGGGAACATTGTCGGAGCTTTCGATTCCTGGGGGCAGTCCTTCGATGGAAGGCATCGGTAGAGACACCAGCCGGATGTCCAGACTCGAACTCTGGACCTGAGGCTCAAGCCGTTTGGCGTTCCCGGGAGTCGTTATATATGAAACGGCGAGGCCCTGTGAGGCCAGAAGCTTAGCCAGTTCCATGAACGGAATGAGATGGCCCTGCCCCATGAATGGAACAGCAACCACATGAGGTTTGCTTTCTCCCATAATCAATCCCGGCAACAGAATTTTACAGTAATACAGCACTCCAATGGCAAAATTGCTTCTGGAAAATCGCAGTTCACTGCCCAAGAGTTTTCAAGATGCAGATCACCGAGTCATTCAACCAAAAAAAATTCTAAATGTGACTTATGAGCCATTAATGTCAACTTCGAAATTGGCACAGAAGTCCAGCCCCTGCCTGTATGATGATAATCACAGAATGGTCCAATGGAGATAACTCTTGCAGATATGTAGATGTGGATGAAGTCTCCTCATTGATTTGGTCCCACAGCATCGCACATATTGGAAAGGAGAGCAATAAGCACCCCGCAGAGCAATTAATGTGAGGTGCTTATTGCTCTCCGATATCCAACATCCACATGTGAGGTTCCGAACATGGTCTATGGCAGACAACTCCGACAAGCAGTAGATGCCTCACATGTGCGCCTACAACACAACTTTCAACTTTCAAGTTCTCAGAATAATTAGTACAGAGATGATCGGTGGTAGAGTACAAAAGCAATATTACTGCATAAATCATATGGTTGGCAGCGTAACCTTTAAGCTTCAGCTAAATTATAGATTATTTGCACCATTTTTTTTTCTAATCAAAATTTAACAAGAATTGTTGAAATTGCAGTTTCATTTTGTTAGAAATTGTATAATCCTGGTGCTTTAAAGATTATTAAGGGCTTTGAATTCATTTTTGCAACCAAAATTACAATTTCAACAAAAATTCTTTCCTTTGATTCTGACAAATTTCATCAGCAAAAATACAAATAGTCTAGAGTTTAGCTCACTCCTCTATACTTGGATCCCTCTTTAAATTTCCCATTCACCAATCTTAATTATTAAAAATATAAAAGAATATGGTGGAAATTCCTAAAAATAGATAATAGAGAACATGAATATTACACCCAAATAAAGTTTGGCCTCCAAAGGAGGCATGTGCTTGAACCTACTAGTGGAATGACTTCGAAATCTGTAGAAGCGGAGTGGAATCAACAATCATCCACCATAAGCATGCCAGATCCTGTGTTCCATGTACAAAAATAGGAGATATGAATGCAAATGTTGTATGATAGTCTAGAGTTTAGCTCACTCCTCTATACTTGGATCCCTTTTTAAATTTCCCATTCACCAATCTTAATTATTAAAAATATCAAAAATTATGGTGGAAATTCCTAAAAATAGATAATAGAGAACATGAATATTACACCCAAATAAAGTTTGGCCTCCAAAAGACGCATGTGCTTGAACCTACTACTGGAATGACTTCGAAATCTGTAGAAGCGGAGTGGAATCAACAATCATCCACCATGAGCATGCCAGATCCTGTGTTCCATGTACAAAAATAGGAGATATGAATGCAAATGTTGTATGTGATGACACCCATCTTCTCCATACCTTTATCACCCACAAGTTCATATGGCTTTTAAAAGTAAAGATTAAAGTGGTTATCCACCAAAGCTAGAGAATCATTGTCTGGAGCATATATACCAAGATGTGGGATCCATCATACGACAGAAGATTTGGAAATCCAAATGATGACATAATTCCATGGCCCTATGAAAATCCTAACTTCTTAGACAATATTTAAAGGTAGCTATGTGGCCTTGTCAATACGCAGTTCAAATCCCTAAGGATTTGTTTGCCTACGCGCCAGATCAGGAATCTCGTTTTGTTAGAGTCATCTAGTACACCGTAGGAATAATTGTCGGTCAAAGGCACTTCCTCTACAAACGTCGATGTTTGACCCGGTACCCATTGATTAGTCTTGTCATAAAAATGTCTCCCCGAGATGTTATAAATAAGAAGAAAAACTTCTCACTTCGACATTGGGTCGAGAGGAGAAGAGAGGCAGTGGGTTAATCTCTCGACCATTTGCACCAAGCCCCACCTGCGTGCTGTCAAGAGACTCCGTCTTTGTTATCCCAACTCCACTCCGTCTCCAGCGTTCACAACATCTCCGCTTGCGGGACCCAGTGTCGTTGAGAGCCTGACAGAGATTGGAGCCCCTCACAAAATCTTCGAGGTCAGCTACCCACGTCAATTCATGCAGTTAATGCATGGATCCATGCCCAACCTCCTCGTCGAAGTTGGGAGTTTGCCATCCCAACTTGCTGCACCCTACAGACTGCTCCTCTCGATCCCCTGTCGATCTTGCAGTTTAGTACTGATATGTAGGATTCTGCAACTACAACAAAACTTGTCAATCGCGTTCCTGCTCCCGTCGATCCCGGTGTAAACTGTAAACAATGCCCTCCCTCGTCGAAGTCGGAAGTCCGCCACCCCGCTTGTCGATCCCCTACCGAGTAAGAATTGTTTTCCCTTTCTGTCTGCACTTTGTAGATAGTTTTGATTTTCTGCTACTAGTGAGACGTCTGCCAAAACACACCATGCATTAACAATTTTTCTATGTTTAAATGAATCAGTCAACCTCAAAATGAATAATTTTCCCTTCCTGTCTGCACGTTGTAGCTAGTTTTGAATCTCTCCCATTAGTGAGACGTCTTCCAGTTGACACCCTACACTAACAATTTTCTAAATTCAAATATTCAAAAAGATTCAATCTATCTCAAAATGAACTCCCAATAATAACATAAACATATGATAACATGAGCGTCAAGGATCACCCATCTTGATTACCTATTCACATTTGAGGCTTCCTCATTTATGGACCCATTTTCTCTTGATGAGCTGTTGACTTGATAAAGATCACTTGTCATGTTTTGACAATGTCAAAATCTACGGGTGTTAAGATAAACAACCAATACATTACCTGTTTAAATAAGGAGTTACCAAAACTAAAAGAAGCATCACTTTGATCGATTTGATTCAACATTGGAATAAAGACTGTTTTCCCTTCCTGTTTGCAATTTGTAGCAATTTTCAATTCTCTGCTACTGGCATGAGATCTGCCGTTACACACCTTCTGTTAACAACTTTAAAATTTTCTAAGTTAATTTATTCAAATCGAAGCGAAAGATTTACAGAGATTTCAATAAGCATTGAGCATCTTATTATAAACCATACCTTTTACTATTTATCTCTTCATCTGCAGACAACTTAATCTTTGAATATTTCTCTCCTTTCAAATCCCAACCTATTTTGTTTTCTCTTGGTCATATGATACTAATTAAAACAATGAAAAACAACCCAAATATTAAATTGTAAAGAGTTACCAAGTCTTTGGGATGCACAATTCTGATTCTCTTTGGGATGTAAGCATTTTGGTGGGGCCTGCCTGAATTAAATATCTAATCAGTATGAGCTTTAGATGTACCTTGGTTCCAATTCGGTGCTTATCTTGCAATTGCTTGGACAAACTCACTTTTTGTTGTATCCAATAATGAAACTACTTAAGTGTATATGAAGGGGTGCGGTGAAAGGGGAGAAAATAGGAACCAAAAGGCACACGCACCTCAACCTCTCTTGTTTTAACTTTAAACACTGCAGACATTTGGTTGCAGTCATGTTGAAGTAACTTCAATTATTAATAAATCAAATAAAAGAATTCATAGTTAGATGCCTCTGTTTTGAGGGTGCACTATTCCTAAGTACAATAACCAAAATGGTACAGTACTGAGGAAGGAAACATTGAATTTTGTTTATAAAGAGGATACTAATGGAGAAGAGCATTTATGGATTAGAACATCCAGCTTGGAGGAAATGTTGACAACTTCAAAATAGAGAATAGCTGGCGGTGAAGATCTTGAACATAGGTTTGTTGTAGGTAATACCAGTGCCGGAATATACAAGGAAATGAAACCCCAAGTGTTTGTTGATATCAGTAATATCCCAGAGCTATAGGTTATTAACATACTAGATTTTGCGATTGAGGTTGGAGCAACAGTAACTATTTCCAGGCTTATCGAAGCTTTAGAGGGTAGTAAAACCATCAATACTTGTGTTTCATATCAGAACAAGGTGAGTTATAACAAAAAAATATTATTCAAGGGCATTTCCAGTCACCTAGAAATGGTTGCTTCTAGATTCGTTAGAAATACAACAAGTATTGGTGGTAACCTAATAATGGCCTAGAAACTGTCATTTGATTCAGATGCTATGACCATTCTATTGGGAGTTGGGGCATTTGTTAAAATTATTTTAGCTGAGAGAATAGAATCTCTGTTAACCATCGAGGATTTCCTCGACAAGCCTCTAGATTCAGGGTCATTATTACTATCAGTATGTATTCCATACTGGAATGAAGCTAGTTATTCAGTCAAAGAAAATAAGAACAATGGTATCATTGGATCTTATGACTGTAACACCCCGGTTTTGACCCCGTTTACATTAAATGCATATGATGTATATATTGTAATTAATCGTAGTGTGGAGCTAAAGGCAAAAAGGACCACCATGGATTATCGCTTTTATGTTTCGGTGATTAAATCAGTGCCGATGGTTTTTTGTGCTAGTCAGGCACGTTATGATTTTTAAATCGTCATGTAAATATGCAATTAATTAAAAACCCACAACCAACTATGTTAATGAAACAATAATGAGACGGGGGTGTGATTCCTAAGGATAAGGGGTGGGATATTCAAACCTTTGGGGCCAATGGGGATGATTCGGATTTATGCAGGAACACAATAGAATACACAAACAACTATAGAAACAAATATGCAGCGGAAATAACACTTCATTTCATTAATCAATAACTGAAACTTGTTTACATACATAATGGAAATAAACTAGCTAGAGTGCTGGTAGCTTATCTCTGAGAAGAGATGTGGCGGCTACATGCCTCTAAACTCTATGTTACAATGAGGCTCATGGGCCTATATATTATTGAGAAACAATGGAAACCCTACACATCCAAAAACCTAACCCTAGGAGGTGAAAATCCTTAATGTGGGCCCCGTTGGGTAACTTGGTACATCAATTTCCCGGGGTCGTAACTTTAGCATACTACCTCTGTTTGACGCGCATGATACATCATTAGAAAGATCTGTTTAAGGACTACATCTAAAAATGACAAATATTGAGTCCAAAATGAAATCATATTTGCCCAACCATTCGATGCCAAAAAAACATCGTTTAGGGCCTCAAAACGGCTCCGGAAGTTTAGGACCGGAAAACTGCCAAAAATAGTAAATTGTGCTACAATTAAGGAAACTGGAAAAATGAAAGAAACATTGGTGGGGGTCCAAGAGGAATAGGTGGGTGGCCACCAATATCCTCCTGGATCATTCCTCCCCCCTTAGGAAGCAATGGTCCCCATTGCATTGAGTTCCTCCA